>RXID01022011.1:0-125192 GCA_005019695.1 Trichopus zeylanicus subsp. travancoricus | reverse complement strand
GATACGTCTCTACAATTTTCGCGGTTATCTTGCAACAATCAGATTGGACAAACTGAAGTGGTGAATCGAAAAACATTGCTAAACATTATTTCGGTGCTTGCCAAGAGACAAACCAAACGCAGTGGGGACTATGCCCTCGCACAAGCTGAATTTTGCTTTCAATAACATTGAAGCACAGGTCAACGGGACAAATCGCATTGAACTTGTCAAATGGGAAGAAAAGAACAACCAAAACACCCGTCAGATCTGGTGGTTTGCCCACATTATCAGGAAACACAGCTAGCGCAGGACAATAGGGCGGAGAGAATTATTGAAGTGCATACTGAGGTAAGAAGAAATTAGAAGAATCCAATGCCAAATACAAAATTAAAGCGGACATTCATAAGCGTTCAAAAGAGTTTCAAGAAGGAGATCTGGTGATGGTGCACTTGAGGAAGAAACGGTTTCCAGCTGGAACTTATAACAAACTGAAACAGAAGAAAATTGGGCCACTGAAGATACTGAGAAAGATAAACAACAATGCCTATGTCATCGACCTCCCGAAGGATTTGGGGATCTCAAACACTTTTAATATTCAAGATTTGTTTGACTACTATGCACCTGAGGACTGCACATTACGACAAAGTACCTCGAGGACGAGTTCTTTACAAGAAGGGGACACTGATGTAGGACACTCAAAGGAAGTTCAAGAATATCAAAAGAAGCTAATTCAGAAGTCAAGGGGCCATGATAAATGATTTGATTCACTCTTCTATTTAAACTTAGGATTTACCTTACTTAGTACCTTTCTATGTTTAAAATTCTCTTTATTATGATGTCTTAGGTCTTATTCTCGGATTCCACCAACCCAAGACCAATTTTGGACTGAATCCTATTCAGTTTAGGACTTGGGAAGGATGAATCTTTATTTAGGATTTTATTTTCGTAGGTTAACTTATTTAGAACTTCTACCAACCCAATTAATGGGTTTAAACTGAGTTATATTCAGTTTAGGACTTGGAAAGCCAGAAACTTACTCAAATTGGATTTCTGGTATTTGTATAAATAGGCCTTCAGTCCTATGGACGGGGGACAACTTTTATTCTCAATAAAGTTCTACTTTAGTGAATTTTCTCTCTTCCTTGTGGATTCAAGGAGTTCTTAACAGAGGCAACGGTGTTTTCCTCGTCTACCACGCTTGTTGCTACGTCACTCACCCTGTGCCCAAGGAACCTGATTTCCTTTCGACAGAACTCGCATTTCTCCTTCTTGACGAAGAGCTTGTATTCTCTAAGCCGAGAGAATACCTTTCTGAGATGGTCGACGTAGTCCGCCAAAGTATCTGAGTAGATAACAATGTCATCCAAGTATACCACCACAAATCGATCCAAGAACTCATATAATATTTCATTCATCAAGTTACAAAAGGTTGCTGGAGCATTTGTCAATCCAAAAGGCATGACTAGAAACTCAAATGAGCCATACCTCGTGACACATGTCGTCTTTGACCATCTCCCTCAGTAATCCGGACTTGCCAATACCCCGATCGCAAGTCCAACTTGGTGAAGTATGTTGCCTTGGCCAATTGATCAAACAAGTCACCTGCATTTGGCACTGGGTACTTGTTCTTGATGGTCACCTTGTTTAGTGCCCAATAGTCCATGCACATCCGAAGTGAACCATCTTGTTTTCGCTGAAACAACACCGGGGCACCATACGGGGCTTTCGATGGTTGGATTAGTCCCGCCTCCAACAATTCATTGAGCTGCTTCCTCAGCTCCAAAAGCTCCGCATTCACCAATCAATAAGGGGCCTGAGCAGGAGGCTTCGCACCTGGCTCCAGCTCGATCTTGTGGTCAACTGCCCTCCGAGGGGAGAGTTCATTGGGCAGTTTTGGTGGTATCACGTCCGCGTAATCCACCAGGATAGTTGCAACAACATCAGGTACCTCCACGACTTGATCCGGTTGTATCTCGATCAGTGCTGCAACATATGTGGTCTCGCTCCTCTTGAGACCAGCTTTCAGCTGTTGGGGAGACTGCATACCCGCTGCTGCAGTTTTCCCTCCATACGCTGCCTGTATAAAGCATGGTGATTCTTCCGCGAAAATCAGCATACCTGATAAGTGAGGCGCCAAGCTAGCCTTAGCTTGGACAAAGAAGTCTATCCTCAGGATGAACTCAAACTCATCGAGCGCCGAGACTGTCACACTGATCTCTCCCTCCCAAGCTCCAACTTTGAGGGTTGCGCTGACCATTCCATGAATCGGAGTTGGCCCAGAGTTTACTGCCTTCACTTTCCATGAACTTGGTTGCACCTGCAAACCAAATTCACTTACCAATTTATGGGAGAAGAAGTTGCTGGTCACTCTTGTGTCCAACATAGCCAAAACAGGCCTCCCATTTAGTAGTACCGATGCATACATCAACCCTTTGCAAGGCGGCTGCCTTTCTGCAGTCATTGAGTTGAGTAGCTGCAATGGATTCATGCGTGGTGTGGCCGCACCATGTCCTTCGTCCTCAGATTCCCTGAGAGTTAGAACATATAGTTTTTCCCTCCTTGGACACTCCCTTACCCGATGAGGACCATTGCATATGAAACAGTCCTGCTCTCTGTTGGTGGGCTGCAGTTTGGACTGGCTTGGTTCCGCAACCTTCTTGCCCTTTCCCTCGGGCTTCTTGCCATCCTTATGTGCACGCCCCATCTTCCTTCCCTCCGTGGCCATCTTGGTGGTTGTCGTCAGTTTGAAATCCACCAAGCCTTCTGCAGAAGCAATGGCCGAAGAAAGATCTCTCACTCCTTGCCGTCGGAGTTCAGCTTGAGCTCACGGCTGCAAACCAGAAAGAAAGTTGTACAACTTGTCCTCCTCGGACATGTTGGTGATGTCGAGCATGAGGGAGCTGAATTCCCTCACATACTTTCTCATAGTCCCCGAATGCCGCAGCTTCTTCAGGGATTCACGCGCAACCCACCCTGTGTTGCACGGAAGGAACTGCTCCTTTAGTTTCTTCTTGAGGATCTCCCAATCCTCCAGCTGAGCTCTCCCAACTCGAGCATTCTCCGATGCTCTGGTACGCCACCATAATTTGGCATCTCCACTCAAGTACATGCTGGTGATGGTGACTTTCTCCCGTTCCGGAATGTGAGCAGCCTTGAAGTACTGCTCCATATCCCATAAGAAGTTCTCCAACTCCTTTGCATTCCTGCCGCCATTAAAGGAATGGGGTTCTGAAACTCTTACCTTTGAAGGAACTCCACCTTCAACAATGGAGTTTGCCACCACTCTCTTCACCACCATCAAGTCCTGCTCGAAGGACTTTAGACTTGATCTCATGGAGTCCATGATCGCAGCATACCTTTCCTCCGCATCTTTCACCTCACTCGCAAGGGCCTCCTTGAGAGCAGCATTTTGCCTCTCTTGCCAAGCCAACTGTGCCCATAAGCTTCCCGCATCTTCGGTTGGAGGATTCCCCAGCATCTCCTCGATGCGAATCAACCGATCCTAAAACTCCACTTGCGTCACCATGGCTTTTGTTGATCTTGGCTTCCGCTGAACCGGTTTCTCACCAAACCGAGCTCTGATACCACTTGTCACACCGGCGAATTTCTACACTGAAATTTCACCCGTGATGGCGCCAAGGTTCGCCCACCTCAGTCCGCCAAACTCGCACAAGCACAAGAGTATAGAGGAGAAGAGAAGTACATCAACCTTGCCAACTTTTTATTACTCACATAAAAGGAAATACAACTCTTAACACGGAGTGACACTACAAGTCTCTCTACTTGTGTGTTTTCCACTCAATAGACTCCCTAGTCTATTTATAGTTTGGCTGTGAGCAACTGCTCCCTGCAGTTCAATTGCTGTCTTGCAGTTCCTCAACTACTTCCTGCAATTCAACTGCTGCCCTGCAGTTCATCAACTGCTTCCTGCAGTTCAACTGCTGCCCTGCAGTTCATCAACTGCTTCCTGCAACTCACTTTAGCCAGCTTGTCCTGCTGCTCGGTCTGCAGGACGGTTTGGGCTGTTTGGGTCTCCATCCAAACATGTCGTGACTCGTCACTTGCTGCTATATGTGCTGCCCGCGCACACATATGTTGGAGGCAGTCCATCGCCACGTCTGATCATGCGTTCCCACACATGATGTTTCTCGTAGTGGCACTGACCACCACAGCTGGTTGTTCGCTCGTATATGTGCTGCCCATGCACATATACGTTGGAGGCACTCCATTGTCTCTGAGATCATGAGATCCGTTACATGATCTCGTTGTGGTGGCACCTACCACTCACAATGGGTGTGACATTCCCCATCTCCACAAAACCATTCCCATTCTTCCCCCTGGGAAATTGGTCGAACACCTTCTTGCTCAACGAATTCTTGCTCGCTCTAATGTTTCCCAATCCTTTCATCGATCCGGACGAAGTCTTACGGTGATGCGGACTGCTTTTGAACGCCACAAGAGCAGCAGCATTGGAGACTGTACGTCTGCATGCAACAGTGGGGGGCGCTGCAGAAGCGAGGTTGCGCTGTGGCAATGCACTCGTCAAAGATGATCGGCGATGCCCGAAGGGACACTGTCGGAACACGGTGGTGTAGATGAGTAGGACACCACACCTGCGTGGCGACTTCTCGGCGTCATCCATTGGTTTGGAGGTGGTAAAAGCTCATGGAGGGGTTTACAGGAGGAAGGAGGTGAAGGTTGGTGGTGATGGTGGGGCAGTCATGGTTTGAAGAGGTCGTGCAAGGAAACCAAGCTATGAATGAGAAACTAACCTTTCAGGTATGCGTGAAGCTGAGCAGGGGTATCACATTGAGGATCAATAGTGATGAAGAGTGGTGTGATTTTTATGTTGTATTGAGCTCCTACTTTCACATGAGATGAACCAATACGAACAAGTAAGCATCATTGGAAAAGGAAACTTCACAATATGGGACAGAAGTAAAACAAACATCACAAGGTAAAAAAAGCCTTAAAGCCATTCAAAGTGAATATTCTCAGCAGCTGGGATTTCAAATAAAACACCATTTTTTCAAAATTGTGAGCTCAGGAAATGCCTCATGTCTAATAACAAAGATTTGGCAATCCACATTAGTGTGTGCATTCCATCAGCTAGAGAATTCTCAGCAGTAGCTTCTCAACTTGTATACAAACAAAAAAAACAGTAATCACTTTATTTACACCCTCCCCATTGATCTATTAGTACAAACTAGTGTTATATGCTTACAAGGGATGGGATGTCCAAACCCACACATAAAATTATCCCATGACTAATCAATCACAAAGACAGTGTTGTTTGAACATAAAAAAGCTAGCTCAGAAACGCAAAATTCAGGAGGAAATTATACCTAATGTATCAACAGCATCAGCCATCTTTTGAATTAGGCCCAACATCAGCGCAAGAAGTATATATCATAGTAGATGATTGTCCAATGTCCTTGGAGATCAGCCTCAGTCACCAAATGATTTTCAGTATCAATAAGCTTAAAAGGACCTCCAATAGCTGGTTTGTTTGTGTTACTTCTTTCATATAAAGTACTTTATTCATTTCCTGCAATCCATGAAATTAGAGAAAACCTCAGAAATCTTAGGCCTTTCTTATCTTTGTTAACCTTGATTTCATTTCTAATGAAAAACACTTTGGAAAGAGAAAAAAATATATACCTTTCAAAATTGCTCTTCTTTCATCATTAATGTGGATACATAAGCCTGCTCCAGCAATTAACAGCATTGCTGTGGGCTGCAGGTTACCCAACAATATAATCAAACTCTCGACTCTAAATCAAAAAACCCTGTGATCTTGTCTTTTCAAAAAGGAATTACTTGTGAGGTTGGAAGTTAAAAATGATCAAACCGTCAAACCATCTGCTTGTCATGCATAACAAAAGAAACTCGATATTCCAGTAACATGCAATAGCATTCTCTCTCATGACCAAGAAAGTAGCAACCCATTATCTGTTGATGGTTGTTCAAGTAGTTTAACTCCCTTCTTTGGAGCTTTACCGTAACAACGGAACTGAAGATAAAATGGACGGCAATACCTACAACAAGAAAACAATGTTTATCTCTAGGAAATTTATGCAGAATATGAAATGATAATAACACCACATTGAAAAAAATGCTTTCAAATACTGGAAAGAAAATTGCACTAAAAACATCCATAATGTCACATCCACTACAACTAAAGGAATTCATAGACAATGAGAAAAATAATAGTATTAACAAATAACAGGTTCTTTCATATTTGGTCAAGGGGATTTGAATCCTGATAGCTGAAAGTTGCATCCTAGGTTTTCTAAATTTAACCCTTTCGTTCAAAACTCATTCAGTCTGGACGGAGCCCAATAGTTCTCATTGTTGTTTAAAAGAGATACAAACAACTAGACATGGTAAAATTCTCCAAAATGATGTTAATTATATCATGGATTAGCAATTCGCAAAATTCCCTTGTCAAGGAAAAATAATCTCCCACTAACAAATTCCATTCCAATAATTGTCTTACAAGTCTTAAACGCATATAAATATCATCTTCCCTTATTTCACAAATACATCAATCCAAACTTATAAAGAGCGTATTGCAACCTTCAATACTTGATTTTACACAAACAGGTATCAGGCAAACATTAACCCACATTATTATCATAAAAAATCGCTCTTTATTTAACATGCAGGTTATAAAAACAGCTACATGAGTTACAATGTCGAATTTGACGTAATTGGAGATTCACTCCACCAAACTCAAAATTTCAAATCTCGCAACGACAAAGTCGACAACTTTATCGAATAAATCCAATCAGCATCAGAATTTGAATCCAAAGAAAAAAAAAACTCAGCAAAAGAACAAGAAATCGCTACCTTGAAGTCGATGAAAGTCGCGAACAACTCCGCGAGGACAGTCCGAGGAGGCGAGAACTGAGCAAGGCTCTACAGGGCTACTTCAGGAATCCAGGAAAAGGCACTCGACGGGAAGAGAGTCCAGGAAGGAGCTTGAACGGGGAGAGAGAGAGAGAGGAGAATTTGGAGGAGATTCCGGGAAGAGCTCGAGCGTTTTCTTGGAGTGCAAGAGAGGGGAAGCAGGAAGGAGCGGTATATGGGCCTCTGAACTAGGCCTCGACGCCCAATCCTACTAACATTATGGTGGCATGTTTGCTGTATTTGCCCAAGGCGTTATGGGCCTTCACGTTCTCACCTTGTTCTACCTTAAACTGGGCTTGTGGGCCAGCAAGCCGTAAGCCCATAATGGAGATTGTTAAGCAGCGTTTTTTGGGGTATTTGGCATGAAAATTATTATTGTATTAATAGGTCAATAATTTTTTATGCAGCTAAACATCCAAAAGTAAATATATTTTCCTTTTTTTTATTTTCCCCATGTATTTCTGGCCCGAAGCACATTAACATGCATCATTGATTCCCAATTACATCACCATTCAAGTCCAAAATAAATATCCTTCTTTTTTTTGGTAATTTATTTTGAAAATCCATAAGTTTGTTAAAATTAAAATATCTTTATTTGTAATAAGTTTCAGATTTACTTCAAATGTGGAAAACAAAAATCGGGCCGAATCGATCGCGTAACTTCTGCCTTGGGATTAAGCCTCTCAAGCAATGCACTACAGCCTTTGGATTACGACTCTCAAATGGCCAATTCCTACCCTGATGTTAGTCGCTTGTTGGCTCATCTTGAATTGATTTGGTATTGAATCATACCGTGACAAATCAACATAATCATGAATATGATGAACAATCTTGCAGACATAATAGACAACGACGTGCAATTGTAGGTAGAGATTGAGAATGCGATGTTGCTGGTGGGATTCCTGTCGAGTTATCAACTATTTGGCTACCCAGTTCAATGTTTGGAGGCATTCAAGCCGCTAGTTAATTAATTCAGACAACTTGATTTAAAAACATGCAACCACCATAAAATTATGCCTCATCAAAACTAGGAATCCTTCGTTTGCACCTTGGCCTTGCATGCATACTATATTGTTGCCTTATAAGCAACCCTCATGCTCAAAAAACTTTCGAATTTTCGTCTTAGGAGTCTGTTTGGTCCGAGAATAACAAAAGAGAGTGCTGCTGATCATGTATATTATGGTATACCTGATAACCTGAATCCAGATATGTCCTGAGAACATCCATTTGATTAGATTTGTAATGCATCAACATCAATACTGCAAGAAAGCTCCAATGTCATATCAAGAACCACAAAAAGGGAATAGTTTCAATGAATCATCTCCAAAAGTAATCTATCGCTTTTCCCTCACAAACATGGATGGCATTCTACTCCTACTCTCTATTTTATGGAATGTTAAGCTTTGCATTACCAAATAAGCCAACTCCTCTCCCTCTCAGAGTGTTCATTTTGAGACAAAGAGGTGATGGGATGAGCCCTTGGAGATGAGCACAATGTCCCCTTCCCTATAAAGGAAGAAAGCCAAGAAGTAAACAAGCCCCAAGAGCATAATCCCATATGTGGTGGTGGTGGTGTCCATCACATTTTGGCATTAACATGTGACAGCTCTAGTATGGGAACAAAACAACCGACAAGCTAAGAATGATACTATGCTCATTTGGCCTTCTTGATCATCACATCTTGCAAAGGATGAGAGCCCACAACAACAAACACAAGCCCTAAATTCTTTTTTTAAAAAACGAACACCCAAAAATAACTTGTTTGAAAAGTTGATGTGAGTATATTAAAACTGTCAACGGGTGGAAGATGCAAATTTTTTTTTATGGTTTGGTCTTCGATAAACAATAGAGACAAAAGGTGATTGAAGCCCACTACAAGTGTCATGAGACATCACTGATAATATTGCACTGTTTGTATGCTAGAACTCAAATTTTCGATCCTACAGATTTCGTCCGTATTAGAGAGCGATATTTTTACCACTGCGCTATCGATGATTTGACACTATTGAGCTCATCAATTGGGGTATCATCATCTTCTTCAGTGTGGTATCTTCCTATCTCTTCACTGTTCTCTCTCTTTTCTCTCTCTAGGTGTCCAAAGTCCATGGAGAAGTTAAAAGAAGAATGGATATGATCATTAATGTATGACAACACTAGCATGAATCAAAGACTCATCAGCACCAGCTCAAAAACAAAAGTGAAGCCAGCCAAGCACATCGAGGACCAACTCATTGCGATTGTCTCAAAACCCTAAAACGAACCCCAACCTCCCACCTCCGTCCTCCTCCATCTCTTTCCGCTCACTGTACTCATCAAAGAATGGCCTGCTTGACTGTATTTTGGGAAGCATCTCTCTCTATATTCAACAAATATAACAAGAAATGAAGTAGAGAAAACCCAAGAAAAATAAAGAAAAAATGATCGAGAAGGAGAAGATAATGGAACACTGATCGATCAACAAACTCATGCATGGGCGAGGAGAGAGATCACTGGACCTACGAATCGTTCGGCTCGCCGCCGCCGTGCGGCTGCTGAGATCCCGCCCCAGCCTGCGCCACCTCTCCACTTCCGCCACCGCCACCGGCGAATGGGCGATACGCGTTGAGAGCAGCAAGAATGCCCATATGCCCTTCTCCACCGCCGCCAACACCGGTCCCGAGCCCTAGCTGCTGGCTCGGCAGCAAAGCCATCGGCGCAGGGAAGTTCATGAAATGTAACCCGCTTGACATCGAGCTTCTGAACATCGTTGTGCCCCCACTGCCGCCGCCGCCGCCGGTTACAGGAGCAAAGGGCCAGATAGAGTCGCCACCTTGAATTTGACTCGGAGGGTTTGTTACCATCCACAGCGTCGCCGCCGACGGCACTTGTCCATAGCTGCTGCTGCTTTGGCTGTAGCTGGCCATTTGCTGATGGTGTTGAAGAGCATTCGATTCTTGATCTTGCTCCCACCGGCGCTTGCGAGCGTTGATGGAGTCAGCATCGGTCTGGAAGCTGAGCATGGCGGTGGAAGGGCCTTCGGAAGGTATGGTGTGGGTGAGATAGTGTGGAGTATTGGTTCCGGCTGGGAAGAAGCCGGCAGCAGCGGAGGAGCGGAGGTGGGAGGGGGCGGACAGGGAGGAGCCGGAGCTGCGCATGGAAATGTTGAGGGAGGTGAAGTTGGCGGGGATGGTGCCGGTGCCGGTGGCGGCGATGACGGCTGGCTCGGCCTGCTGGAGGAGCCACTCTATGGTCTCGCCGTCGGACTTGTGGCCGAGCTCGCGTGTGAGCTGGAAGACGCGGGCGGCGCAGAGGGCCGGCATGCGGATGCGCCGCCCCCGGCCGTCGACCTTGGTGTGGCGGTCCTTGGTCGACGACCGCTTCGGCGGGGGCTTCTTAGCTGGAGGTTCGGAGTTGATGGGCTGATTGGCCTCTGCGGAAGTGATGGCGAGCAACGGGTAGCCGGAGCTGGAGGAGGCGTCGGCGTCGCCGTCTTCCTTCTTCTTCTCGAGGAGCTGGAGAGGGAAGTTTCGCCGCTGGGATCCGCCGCCTTCACCTCCGTCCATGGTGGTGCTCAGACCATGGTAGGTGGAGCACAGCGGTCTCTAGGGTTCTTGCTCATCTGTAGGATTCAAAAGAAGAAGAAGAAGAAGAAGGAGGATGGTTGAGCGCTAGGGTTTGATGAGAACGATTAAAGAAGAATGAATTGTATGGTTTGTGTGGGAGTAAATGTTCACTTTTTTTTGTGTCTTGTGTGCGGAGAGGAAGAGACCTAATTCAAATTTTGATGAGGAGGAGAAGAGCAAACATATTGGTAGACGGTTGGGAGAGAGAGATGGGACTATAGTAAGCAAGTTGTAGGGCATCCTCCCCAGTGCCATATTAATATGTGAAGAGAGAGAGAGATAGAGAGAGAGAGAGAGAGAGTGAGAAGTTAAAACAATTTGAAGGAGTATTCCCATACTGATGTGTGTGTGGGTCGGAGAGCAGGAGGATAGCATGATTGCCATTAGAAAGAGAGAGACGGAAGAGATCCAGATCATTGGCTTGGACACAAGGAGAGAGAGGGAGAGGAATCGATGGTGAGACTTGTGCTTGTGTCATTGACTTGGAAGTCCATTGTCTTCAAACTTGGATAAAGATGTAGGGTTAACTTGGATTGACTTGGTTTAACATAATTGTTTGACTCGGATGGATCAAATTAAAGATAAGAGTTAATCCAAGCAAACCGAGTAGTCTCGATCAATCTCGGATAGCCAAGTGATACAAAGAAAAAATTTAGAATCAAGCGTCTTTCACCTTTTTCTATCTATTCCTAAGCCTATGTGAAAATTTCCCATTTTTGACTCTCAAAAACTTGTTGTGTGACGTAGGTTTATTATGATCGACTCAAAATATTAAATAATTATTTATTTATATCAAACAGTGAAGGAGGAGAATGAGAGAGAAAAAGAATAGCTTTAAGCAACAAATAGAATGAGTGGAAATTATGTGGTGCGGCATGGAAAGCAAAGGTTTTCAGTGGAAATGCCTGCTTTGTTGCAAGCTTTTTTTTTTTATTTTGGCCCCCATTTTTTCTTTTAATTTTTTCTTTTACTGTGGTTGGGCAGTCACTTGGCTCAGAGTCCACGTGCGGTCTCTTTATCATTCAATCCATAAAGACAAGCGATGGCTTGAGGTGGGTCCCTTCCCCCCTTCCAAGTCAAAAAAAAAAAAATTTAGGGACTGCAAAGCAAAAAAAGAAAAAAATTTAAAATTCAAAAAAGAAAGATAATAATGTGGGGCCTCTCTCCACCCAAAGTAATCATTCTCCTGCCTCTGCCTCTTTTGCCTCTGCTCCCTCCAAATCATGGTTGGGATTCGAAGATCATTAAGACATTAATTCCTTGTTTCTCTACTATTTAATCATAATATTATTTTTTTTGCATCTACACCCCTATTAAAAATTGCGATCACTTGCAGAGAGTTGTTATGGGTCGTATTTCGAGGGTCCAGATGGATGAGTGAATCCTAAGTAGATCATTCTACTCTTACGGTTCAGCCGTCCATTTGGGCAGTAGATCCTCTGTGACGGTAACTTTTTTCCATGGACAGGTCGATAAGTCACGAATAATCAATTTTGAGGGGGTTATATGCAAAAAAAGAAAGCTTCTTTGTTGCGTGCGATTTACCGGAAATGAGCGTAGGTCAGGGGGCCGAGCGCAAATATGAATCTGAGTTGACTAGTATTCCCTAATTCGGCATGGATACCATGGCTCAGGTGTGCATGTGTGGGTAACTTTTTATGGGCGAATGACATCTATTACCATGCGGTAAATTTTGTCGAAAAACACCGGCATCTGCTCTTCTTCCCCTGTATCTTTCTTTGTGTGCTATGTTTCCGACTCTGGACTCGAATGTTTTCACCTGAGAACTAATGAGATTGCATTCAACACAGAGCACATGTGCTTTTACATGTACACCCCCATCAATAACAAAAATTATCCTGTAATGAAATATGCCTCAGTTAAATTTGATAATATTGACCGATAGGCAGAAGCAAGTCCTTGTTGACCGAACTTGGTTTGGAGAAATTAATGGTTCTGAAACTAAGGAGTAAGCTGTAATCAAGTCCAAACACCTACTTGGTTGACCCTTGTGCAATCAATTTTTTACCCAAATTGGGTTGATTGACAACAAGAATGTTTGGGCTTTCAATAACAGATCAGAACACACCTCACCCGAACGGAAGGGTGGCTTGGAGTCACCCTCTTAGTTCGAGATATAACCAAAAAGAGCTAAATGAATGCATGCCACACTTGGAATTTTGTTCAACAAATACCTGATAATCGAATTTTGGATTTACACATCTAACATAGATTTGGTGGTCGAATCAACTTTTTTATATACGAAAGTCGTGATTTTAAGCCTCCACCGATGTTAGAGAATCACAATAGTGTCAAATCAAATACATATAGTGAATCAAACATTAAATCATCCCAAAAACTCAATATCATAGATATGAGTTTTTTTTTACTATATCTATTTGATTCTATCTATCCAGTATTCGACGCGAGATTAATTCATCATACCTGATATTATAACACTCCAATACATCCGCCCTTATGTAACACTTGATTTGAGATTTTTAAACTCCCTCGACGCCCTAAAACGATTCCCTTGAGATGGGATTAAGAGAAAAGAATATGAAAATTGCACTAATGATCACGAATAATGACATGAGCAAAAAAATTAGATAAACTATTAAAGATAGGTCCAATTGCGAAGAATTTTGGTGGGAATCGGGGGAATAAGTGATGAAAAAGGGTTTCCATTGTGTAAATGATTGAGAAAAAAAATGGAGAGTGGTAATCATGGATCGAGTTGTTTATTGCCACTAAGTGAGGCTGTGTTACTCTTTGTACAACAGACTAAAAAGCCCTTCTTTAATCCGAATCTTTATAGCTGCGTAATACGGCATTAATTGAATGATTAGCCAGTGTGGATTTCATTAACCGTGTTATTAACACGGAGCATCAGTTTCCCAACAGGAAGGAATGAGAAATGGATCCAATGCGTAATTTGCCGAGGACCAGGACTTTTGTTATTTCAGCGCAGTCAAAGCCAAATCTATCCTGAGTCAAAATAAGATTTTCCGCTGATTTGATGCTTGAATATTGATGTGATGTCATTTATATGCCAAAGAAAAATCAACACAGTTCCATTATTTTTTATTATTTTGATTAAAATTATTTCTATTTTAGTTTTGATTAAATTATTTTTAAATTTTTTAACTAAAATTTGACTTTATATTTAAAATATTTAAAAATATAGAAATTTGCGAAAAATATTTATATATATTTTTTTTAAAAAAATACTTAATAAAAAAATTTTTATTAAAAAATATTTTAAATATGAAAAACAAAATTTATAACAAAATAGGTTCAAACCCTTGTCTCTTCAGACGAGAATTGAATTTTAACTAATTAGGTTAAAAAAATATTTTAGTATAAAATTAATAAAAATTTTAAATATTATGATCACTGAAATTAATTATTATGAAAATGTTCCAGCTGAAATTTAAAATCATAATCAAAACTCGTATCACGTGAGATCGGACCATTTTGCTTTTATAATTCGAATCAATTAATAAAATATTATTCAATTTATTATTATTTTTAATTACAAATCCCTATCATTTATGATTTTATATAGAAATAAAAATTCCGTTTACCTCTCGTTAATTTTTTTACCCTTGTAATATTGAGTTTTACACATTCGACCAATACGGTAGGATACGATTTTTTTTCCTTTTTTTAGCTTTAATCAGAATATCGGATCCTACATATATAAATCAGAAATCCGTTAACCCGGTCCACGCCGGACGTGTCTTCGGATCAGCAAACACGGGTCCGACCCGTTTACCGCACGCGCAGCAGCCAGCAGACCCAGGACGAACAAGATAATCTCCGGGGCGGGGCTACCACGTCATCAGACAGTTGGAATCTTCCCCGCCATCAAACCGCCTAGAGCTGACGTCACCGGCCAATTCAACAGTGTAGATTGCCGCGAAAGAACGAGAAAGTGGGTCCTTCCGCGCGGGATCCTAGGGATGACGTGTGCGCTCGGTGCCCAGCTGTCCCGGGTCCCGTCACGTCGTCAAGTGGAGCCCTCCTGTCCGCCAAATAGGTCGCTGTCTATCTGTTTGCCCGCGTGCTTCTGTCGAAATTACGGAAATGTACTGCTGACGTATTCGGCGATCTGTTCCACCCCGGTGAGATTACCCCAATGAAAAATAATAGATCCCCTAACAGTTTTCAGATTTTTTTGGAGATGACAAGTAACAAATTATCAGTCATTAAAAATTGTTTAAAAAAATTCTAACGTTAATTTGATCTACTAATCTCATTCTAAAAAATTCTTATACTCTTTAATATACAGATAAAAAATTTAAAAATTAAAATTAGTTATTAACTAAATAAAATAAAAAATAAAAATAATTTTCTCAAATATAAACAAAATTAATTGGAGATAAATAAAAAAATAATTTTATATAGGCCTCCTTGGAGAATCTAAGAATATAAAGAGAAATATATATTTTTAGAAAATATAGAAAAGTATTAAGATGGTATACATTAAAAACTCAACGACGCGTTTGCTACGTGGATTACATTGTTTCAATAATATGTGATTTAACTGTTTTACTGGACATATCAGGTTCCTCTTTTTTTTCTGGTAACTTGTTAATGGAATTGCATCTAAAGATTTACTGGGCCACAACCCTAAACCCTAATGCATGCCTATAACCTAATACCGTACCAACCCCATACAAAAATGAAAAAACAATAATAATATAAATAATTTAGGCTTACACCCTCAACAATTTATTAAATTGCACGGGAACCACCCTCTTACAGAAGAACGTAATCGGGTAATTAGTTACTGAAGTAAACCGCGAGGGCAGCCTACATGTGGCTCTTCTTAGATGCAAAGACACGAGGCCAAGGACAATGAATAGCAACAGGCAATCTTAGCCACCCTTTCGGGTGGCAGAGAGCATGATGGAGCCCTCTTTCGTCCACCAAGCGAGCACCAAATTGCCACAAAAACTGAAGTAATCCCATGTGCTTGCTCTTAACCACACAACACCCTCCGACCCTACCTGCCTGCCCTCCAATTGGGTCTCTGCCCTAAACCACACCACCTCCCTCCACTTCGCTAACTCTCGCAATTCTCACCGGGACGGTGACCGGATCCCCCCCAACTGCCCCCTCACATCCTTATGTGCCAGGTTTTCCCCAAATGGGCCTATGGGGCCCATGGGTCTGAACCCATCAGGGGCCCAGGCCCAAATTGCCACCTCACATTTAAAGCCCTAACCTGGTGCCTTCTCAAAACTGGAAGCCATCCATCGCTCAGGTGTACCCTTGCACAAGCCCTGATGGCCCAGATATGGTCGCGCTTCCCGCGATCGATCGAACGGCCGAGATTGATCGATCCATCGATGGTGGCGCCGAGGCCCGGGCCCGGGGCATAATTGTTCGGGCGGAATAAAATTCTGTTCCGTCATTAAACATCTTACGGTTGAGATCGGCGCTGGGGCCCATCTTCTTTGAGAAATGGGCCCAGGCTCGAGGCCCTTACCGGTCGGGTTTTTTATTTTTATGTCGTTAGAAGCAGCAAAAGCACTAAATGTGGATGGCAGTGGCAGCAAGAACACGGGAAGGAGGCCGACAGCTGCGGCAGCAACTAAAATAGCCATCATCAAATGGAGTGATTTTTCTACTTCGAAGCAAAGATAAAAAAAAAAAAAAAAAAAAAAGAAGGTGAATTAGAATGCATTTACTTCCGGTCGGATATTCCTTGCGATATTCTGCAATTACGCATATTTTAAGTTGTGTGAACAATTGGCGTTGAACAGATGGCAATGATCGCTCATCTCATCTACGACAATTAATCATAAAAATCGAATGCAACTCTCTTCAATTTTGGTAACAGTGGGTTTTATATATATGTGTGTGTGTTTGTTTGCATTAGCTTTAAGAATAAATCACATCATATCGAATATGGAGACATATACTCGGGATTGAAGTGTTTTGAAGAGTGTAGTCCTTGAAGTGGGAGGGCAGGCTTTGTAGGAATTGGAGCTAAAGTGATAAAGCTGTTGAGGGGCTGAGGTTGAGATCATGATGTAGAAAAGATTGGATGTGTTTGATTTATTGGCTGTCAGCAAAAGATTATTAAGAAGAGAACAGGGGAAGGCAGCTGAGAGAACATCATGCAGACGGACCAAAAAAGAGTACAGGTGGAGAGGACAAGAATTGGCACAATAATAATATGGACATAAATGACAAGAAACCAATGGCAAGAAAGCTGCAGCCCTACAACAGCATCCAAGAAAATGATGTCAACTCAGGAATCAACACAGCAACCAAAAAAACCCTAGAATTTAGTCCTCAGCGAGTGTGTATTTTTGCAAGGGCATTTTGGACATTTGGCATAAATTCTTTTCATTTTTTGGGGACGAAAATTAATCCTGTGAACACAAAATTTTGTGATTTTACAGGGGAATAAATGCAACCCTGTGATTTCACTGTGGCCATATGCACAAACAAAATAAAAACACTACTGGTACTTTTCCAGTCTGACAGGTCTACAAAATCCATTAACTACTGAGAAGTACATGGAAGCTATAGCATTTCATGCATGAACATACATGGTGGAAACCATGGTAACTTGGTGGGATGAAGGTAGAATATGGCTTGGCCCAGATGCCGTAAACAGACAAAAAGCAGACACCAAACAAATGCTTTGATATACTGGGGTTCAGATGGTCATGACACATAATTTGTAAAAGACAGCTTTTCTCACATTTTGAAGGAACTTGGTCCATTTCTGATGAGTCAAGCTCCAGGGCCAAAGAGATTCTGGTCATGGACCTTGAAGCTCGAAACCACGAATTTGAAGACCTCAGCCACAGGCATGCGTCCAACTTGTGCAGCAGGAACTGTGAGACCAGCAGCCACTGTTGTAGCACTTTCACTCAAAGGGCTGAGATGGAAATATGAGTTCTACATCATTAAATGAAAAAAGCTTTGCAGTAAACTGAAACTAAATGAGAACATAATCACATTATGACATACATAAGTATGCATTCAGATAAGTGGGCCTTCGATTATATCCTATAAGATTAGAATATGATGTATATGATGTATACGCCGTTCAAAGACAGCCTAGGTGTTAATCTTAGATTACAAAAGAAGTGTTGGGGATGACCCATTCTATATGTTTATGGATGCACTCGACAATACCTAAGGAGCCTTCAAGGACTTGGATTTCCAGGAAATGTAATCATAAAAGATAATGTTGAACATAACCAACAATCATGCCTGATATTCTGCACCTGATTTAGCTGGAAAAGATTCACAGCATCAGGGCATAAAAGTTGCACATAAAAGACTAGGATATAAGGTTATAGAAGAATACTGTGGCGTTTTTGCCATGAAACTAACCACTTAGACATGAAATCCACTAAATAATATCAAGCAACATGAAACTTCTAACTTTGTAAAAAAAAGAAAAACCAAAACTACCAATAGATGTTAAGTTGAAGTACAAAAACATATGAGTACCTATCCCCACGAGATTTAGATTGCATGGTCATGAAAAACTATAAAGTTAGCACAACCATGTTCAATTCATAATTACATGAAATCTTTGAGATTTGTGAACAAACACCCAAATGAAAAAGGACTGGTAAACAAGTATTCTGATCTGCCGAGCAATTTGACATAAAAAATATAGGAAATACTGCTATCAACCAGGTGTGTGATCATGACACAGCTTCTAACAACAAAGGGGAGACATCAACCAAAACAAACTGTCAGCTCGAACTGTAACTCTACAAAGTCAAGAAGCTTTGTTAGAATCATACTTAATTAAAATTGGCTCATTTGCAGTGATTAGCACATCAGTTCCAACTTCTTTAAGGCGCAAATTTGCAACATACACCTGGAAGTTAAGCGGTGATATAGGTTAGGTACCATCAATCCTTGAATAGAAACAGATCCAAGAGACTTACCCGAACTATATTTTGTGCATCCCTTCCTTGTCTTGACTTTGAAATGGCCTGAAAACAGATCGTTGATTATTTTCATTAGAAACAACACCAAATCAGACACTGTAGAACCTAGGAAGGAAGGACCAGTAATGGAACATAAAAAAAAAAGGGCCATCTAGAATGAAGATCGAATTCACCACTAGATATAGTGCTCTGTTGAGTTTTAAATGTCTCGAACTCGAATTAGAGTTTGAGTTAAAGTAGAAATCCAAAGTTGGATTTAGATTTATATTATTAGGAGTTGTAATTGAGTAAAACTCAGACCCAATAAGGGTCTATAAATATGTTATAATACATAGGACTTATGTGTGGCGTAGTATTGAAGTTGAACTAGAGAGAAATAGAGAAAGAGGAATAGAGATAATAGAGAGAAGAGAAAGAGAGAGAATGTTGGCTCTCGTGTGTAAGTCTTTCTAATGTTTCTCGGTGGTCTCTCGTGGTGGTTCCTCGTGATACTCTCTTTGAGATTCTCTCTGAAGGTGGAGGCAATGCCGAAACTTGGAGAAAGAGTTTAGTTGAATAAGAAAGAGTGAAGTCCTTCTTACAAACTCTTGTAAAAGCCTTTATCTATTGATAGTGGATCTCCCATTATCTTATCTTATTATTTTCTTTTATCTTATATTACTTCTCGTTTCTTATGTTATTTGAGAATAAAGTGATTCGTGAAATTTTCGCTGCGAATCCCAACAACCGGTATCAGAGCCTAAAAGCAAATAACCGAGATAGTAAAGTCCTTACTCGAGATGGAGAAATTCAATGGCAAGATAAATTTTGCCTTACGCCAAAAGAAGATGAAGGCAGTTCTTACTTTTCAAGGTCTGCAAAAGACGTTAGAGGAAAAAGAAAAGAGGCCGGTCAAGATAAGTAATAAAGACTGGGAGGAGATAAATCAAAAGGCATTGAATTTAATTATTCTAAGCCTGACTGATGAGGTTTTGTACAATGTCATTGACGAAGAGACGACGATGGACATCTAGACAAAACTCGAGAAGTTGTATATGTCAAAAAGCCTCATGAACAAGTTCTATCTGAAACAACAGTTGTACGGACTGCGTATGAGCGAAAATACAACTATATTACATCACCTGAATGCTTTCAATAAGATTATCAATGATTTGCTGAAAGTTGATGTGAAGTTTGAAGAGGACGATAATGCGCTAATTCTTCTGATGTCTCTTCCTACTTTGTACGATCATATTGTGACCACAATTCTTTATAGTAAAGAAACTCTTAAGATGGAAGATATGACAACTAGTCTTCTTTCTAATAAGAAAAGGAGAAACTCCAATATTAATATGGAGTTTGGTGAAAAATTGGTGACTCACGAAAGAGAAAGATTAAGAGAGCGTAGAGAAGACAAGCAATGGTCCAAATCAAAATTGAAGGCGAAAGTACAATGCTATTCATGTAAGAAGTATGACCACATTAGACGGTATTACTCTGA
This sequence comes from Trichopus zeylanicus subsp. travancoricus, assembly GCA_005019695.1. Classification (NCBI taxonomy): domain Eukaryota; kingdom Viridiplantae; phylum Streptophyta; class Magnoliopsida; order Dioscoreales; family Dioscoreaceae; genus Trichopus; species Trichopus zeylanicus. The sequence continues at coordinate 105,282 of RXID01022011.1, read as the reverse complement.
ATATGGGAAGATAGAGTCCTCCAATATGACGATGGCAATAGCGGATGATACTTCTGATAATAGTGCGGATGAAGACGTTCTTTCAGTATCCGCAGAAATCGACACTTCTGGTAAGTGGATTTTAGATTCCGATAGTTCTTATCATATTTGTTACAGGAAGGATTCGTTTACTTTTTATGAGGAGAATAAGAAGAAAAGTACTGTTTGATTGGGCGATAATTCAGCCTGTGAGATCGACAGTGTGGGAACAGTCAAAATCCAAATGTTTGATGGAGCGATTTGTACTCTTACTGGGGTAAGGCATGTCCCCAAGATGCGAAGGAATCTAATTTCACTTGGTATACTTGACTCAAAAGGTTGTAATTATTCAGTAAGAGATGGAGTCATGAAGGTGACACGTGGTATTAGAATTCTGATAAAAGGTGAGAAGTGTGGCAATGTTTATCGATTGATAGGGAACACCATTGCAGGTGGAGTTCCGATAGCTACAGTAGTGAAGAGGGAATATGATACTCGGAGTAATTTGATATCTCCTCAAATTACTTTTACTACAACAACAGACACAGGTCATCCGAAAAGCCTCCAAAAGTACAAAACTGTAGGCATGAAGAGCAAATTCGATGTTGGCTCGAGTTTGCGTCTTATAATTATCTGATAAGCTGGTAGTCAAGGACAGAGGCTGGATGAGAGATGACACTGAAGATTCATGATGGTGGCACGCCCGAGTTCAAGCCAAGGTGGAGATTGTTGAATTTTAAATGTCTCGAACTCGAATTAAAGTTTGAGTTAAAATAAGAATCCAAAGTTGGATTTATGTTTATATTATTAGGAGTTGTAATTGAGTAAAACTCAGACCTAATAAGAGTCTATAAATATGTTATAATACATATGGCTTATGTGTGGCATAGTATTGATGTTGAACTAGAGAGAAATAGAAAGAGAGGAATAGAGAGAATAGAGAGAAGAGAAAGAGAGAGAGTGTTGGCTCTCGTGTGAATCTTTCTAATACTTCTTGGTGGTCTCTCGTAGTGGTTACTCGTGGTACTCTCTTGGAGATTCTCTTTGAAGGTGGAGGCGTTGCCGAGACTTGGAAAAAGAATTTAGTTGAATAAGAAAGAGTGAAATCCTTCTTATAAATTCTTGTAAAAGGCTTTATCTATTGATATTGGATCTCCCGTTGTCTTATTTTGTTATTTTCTTTTATCTTGTATTACTTCTCGTTTCTTATGTTATTTGAGAACAAGGTGATTCGTGAAACTTCCACTACGAATCCCAACAGTGCTCACCATGTATTTTCCAAAAGGGAAGCAACTACAATTCAAACAAACACCACCCTTGCAACAACAAAATCCAAGATAAAAAATGGGTCATTTAAATTTTCTATTGCATAGTCATCATTTTTGGGAAAAGATGACAAAAAGATTTTCATTTAAATAGTGAATATCATATAGTTAGTATTATGACATAAGTTACAATTCATGTCCTTGGTTATATTGTTTTTTAGCACTATAATAGGAACAAATATTGCTTATGCATGTCGTGGTCCACTATAGTGTTGCACAATTTTATCCCTAAGATTAGGAGATAAACAAGTCAAGCACCTTCTATTATAGAAGCTATTAAAATTAGATTTTTTCTGATCCAATAAAGAAAACAATTTTTTTAAAACATTGATTAGCTTCCATTGGTTTCTTATATGGTATTAGCTATGCATTGTGAAAAAACTTTTTTAGTCATTTGTCATGCAAAGATGCTATATTGCTGATTGAATCCAGAAGCAAATCACTCTCAAATTTGTTATTGGGTACAAAAATATGGGTTTAGATGAGAACCAAAAATTGACAAATAACCCATCATGTGAGAAGCATCTAGCCATTGGACTATGTCATTTTAGGTCAAACAGATACAAAATGGAAAAAAGTAGAGATTGGTAATATCTCCCAAAATTCAGTTTGCTGCTGATGTTGGTTGTTTACTACATTGAAAAGATCAAGCTCTTAGTAGGTGAAAGAAATCCTTAGTCATTAATGATAGTCGCATCTAAAATGTGCAATAAATCCAGAGATGTGGTAAACCCACAGGCCACCTTATATCAGCCTTATAGATATCAACTAAATATCACTGACATAGTAACTGAAGAAATCAGCATCTAGATATATGGTACACAAGGATGTATATATGAAGCAAGGTTTTAAGCCGAAACTGATACGTTTCAGTCGTTTCGGTTTGTTTTGATTTCGGTCAAATAATTGTTTATTTTTTTTAACTCAAATTTGATTTTAAATTTAAAAACATTTAAAAATTAAAAAATAAGAAAAGAGTTTAAATACACATATATTTATTAAAATAATTAAATAAAATTTTTTTGGTAAAAAATCGCTTAAAATATGAAAAACAAGAAAAATTGTAAAGGCCAAGAATCAAACCTGGGTCACCTTGACCCAGGTTCAAAGCCTTAACCATTGGATTAATTATGATTTGTGATTAAAAATATAATATATAAATATAAATAATATATTTTTGAAAACAAAAATCAAAAGTCCAGGACAAAATATTTCGGCTGAAATTGGAAACCATGATATGAAGTACTCAATGAAATTGTTGAAAAGAACCTACCATCTGTGCAACTGCTGTACTAACTATCATGGATGAATCTCCAGGATGTAAACCAGTTGCCTCAAGAGTTCCTACATGCTCAAGTACCTAGCAAAACAGAATCAATAAAAAAATAGTCAATGCTACCGACTTGCATGCGTCCTTGACCACCAATTATGTATCTTTTGAGATTTATGTAACTTATTTGTTTAACAACAGCCATACAAATAGGTCTTACTAGTTCTTGGGATCAGCTTATTTTATTCTCATCGATAGGTAAAAGCAAGAACCTAAATCTTCCCATTTGACTACATTAATAAGGAGTCACAAATGCATGCTTTTGTGAAAGATAATCTCACTTCAAGTTCAAAAGTTAACTCATTTTAGCCGTGGCTTTGAAATGACAAAAGCTTCTGTAGAAATATCAGATCTTATCAACTTAAACAAACAGAATTTCACAAGCAGCAATTGTAAACACCAAAAGTGGTTCAGATGATATTTTACCAAGTAGCACAAAGCACCATCACGGCCATCAAAGCAGACAAGAGATTGGAAGTCATGCAGATTTACATGCATAAATAGTTGCTCTAATGCAAAATAAAAGAACTCATCCATCACTCTTAATTTTTTGAGCATTGTGAACAGTCATGAAAGGAATAAAAACATGTTTCTTTTGCAAAGCAATAAAATGAAAAGGAATTACCATGCTTTCCTCTGCATCTTGTTCTTCAGCAATGTCATGTAGAAACCAAATGGCACTGTTATTGTCTTCAACTTCATGTTTTAAGTCTAACAGCTCAAAAATAAGACTCTCGTCGCGGTTAGGATCTGCAAAAACTTCCTTTGAATTTTAACAAGAACACGTCAATTACATAGCAAGTGAAAACATTGAATCAGAAAGCAAATGATGTAGGATTAGAAGGTAATATATGGCGTTGAACCTGGTGGTCAGGAACATCACGAATATTACTCACATCCTGCTCAGGAGGAAAAAAAAATAAAATTAGATTTTGTGAGTTTTACCAACATTAATTAGATCAACTACAGCACGATGGGAACTCACCTGAAACCTAAGAGGGAAGGAACTTGATATAGCCCCACCAAACAAGGGGCGCTCAGTACATTCATCTTCAGACATCTTGATTCTTCCTTGTAATTATTTCCTCCACAATTTCACTGCTTCAAAAGATGCAAATGAAAATTAGCCAGTTGAAACTAAATTCTGCCCCAAATGACATCACTAGGAAACTAGAAAGCGTGCCTGCTCAATAAAAGAAAATGCCTCTGTTTCTTACATACAAAAGCTTACGTGGAAAGATGAAAAAATAACAATAATGAACAGACATCAATTTACTGATGAACAACAAAACAATATTTTCATGCACTGATCTTCCACCGCAAAAACACAAACAAAAGTATAGATGTCAACTTTGCTTCTTTTTTTTTTTTTGCTGATTTTTCGATCTAAATGAGACACAAACCTCGAAATCAAGCATAAATTTCCCACCAAAACCAACCATCTGCAGATTATAGGCTCAAATTTCCTCTACAAAATTTCTATCAGGTGCTCAGACAAAGCCCAAACATACTTCAATCACAACAAAAACACATAAAGACTTCAACTTTACCACAAACTACCATAACCTTAAGCGATATCATTGTTCGAAGAAGTCCGACATACATCCAAAACTAAGTTCAAACGTCTCAGCATATGTTCCAAAAATGCAAGAAAGTAACATAAATTTTGCACTCCAAAGTTGCCATTAGAACAAACAATATGAGGGAAAAAAAAAAAAGAAGAGAAATTATGCATACGTTCGAGGTGGGGATTCCGGAAACGCGAGAAAGAAGAGAAAACTGAAGGGTTTGGGATTTGAATAGGCGGAAAAGGCGAATTTTTAGGAGCTGCGTTGGACGAACGCGATTTTGAGAAAGCCCTAAAATCTTTATGAAAAGAATTAAGGCATCAGAGTCAGGTTTCGATCACGGGACCTGTGGATCATGCGATCACGAAGCTTCCGCTGCGGCCATATGCGGAGCCCAGTCTAAAGTCCGCTGAGAATATGTTTGTAGTACATAATGTAATGAGAAAGTAGACCATTGCAAACATTTAATTTGAAATCAGGATAAGTTTATTTTAAAATTTTTTTTTTTATAAAATTAATATTATTTATTTTATATTATTCTTAAATTAAATTATTATAAAAAATTAAATAGTTTTCCGAATTTTAAATTATTTAAACGTTAATTTTGATAAAAAAATATTAATTCACAAAAATATTTTAGTAATATTGATTTTGATCTTGACGTTAATTTCAAACCAAACGTTACCTTACTTATTACAAGTAAGTTCGATAAATTAGCACTAGATATAATTGGACTTACTCCACTTTATCGAATTTATCAAAAATTTAAAAAACATTTAAGCAGTATTAAATGGTAGGGTTTTAAAAAAGACTAGATAATTTTTTTAATTACAAATTTTATAATTATTATTATAAAAATAAAAATATTAGTTTTAAAAATATTTGTTTAGACAACTAGGAAGTTAGATAGAATAAATAATAATTAGACGGCCAAATAAATATTTAAGTGTCAATTAAATAGTCAAACGAATTGCCTAATATTTAATATCACTAATTATTAGGACTGCTTGCTTTTAAGTTATAATATGACTAATGATTTTAATCATATTAGTTAATCATACAAGGTATAAGTATTTAGGGTTAATATAACTAGTGTTTATATACACTAGTATTACTTTGAGGTTAGTCATATCGATTAGTATGCATTTGATTGCAAAAGGAACTAAAGAAAAAATGAGCACACACTAATATTTTTCTTAGTTAAAAATAACCTCGTTTTTAACTACTTTAATACGATTAAGATAATACACAGATTTTCCCATTAAAAATATAAAAACCTGAGGTCTAATCACAAATACTACTACAAAAATCCCATCTGATCTATTTGCTTCTATTATTAAAAAATCACAGCCGTTGGATCTTCGAAAGCACATCAGATGCGATGCCACGCAATATCAACGGCTGTAATATGTCCAGACTCGAGGCCTCGATCCCGGCAATCTGCCCAGTAAAGGCCGGGGACAATTTCGGCATAATAGAAATCGAAGGAAAACGAAAAAGCGACGACGCGCTTCGCAACGCTTCTCCGCCTTCCTCGCCGATCTCCTCCGAAACCCTAACTTTACATCTCCGACGAGGTCTGTCTGGGTTACTCGAGCTCGGCGAAGTCGAAGGTGGCTGGGAGGATGAGCTCGCAGAAGAAGCGAAACTTCAAGATCGAGGCATTCAAGCACCGGGTGGAGGTCGACCCCAAGTATGCCGAGAAGACGTGGAAGCTCCTCGAGCACGCCATCCACGAGATCTACAACCAAAACGCCAGCAGCCTCTCCTTCGAGGAGCTCTACAGGTTTCCCGATTTCTACTCCTCGCCACCTTTTATCGTCCTTGTGAAAGTCGATCACTTTATGCGAAATTTATTTTTTTTTTTAGCTAAATTTTGGACTTTTCCACATTATGTACCAGTTTTGTTTAAAACGATTTTTTGTGGATGTGATAATTAATGCCAAATAGACGGGGGAAAATTGTAAAATGCGATTGTGGCAAAATCCTTTTGTTTTAAATCTTTTGAGTTGGGGCGGAGCTTTTTGTGTCTATAGATGTAGATATGATTTGTAAAAGATCAGGTTTTGTGCGTTATTTTTGTATTTAGTGCACGGCTTTCTTTTTACATGAACTTTTGAGGCTCTCTTATTATAACTCCATGCATTTTGTGGTGGCCACTTCCTTCAGCGCTGGCATGTTTTGTTCGCATTGTATCCCTTTTTAGTACATGAGACATTGCTCGTGTTTGTTGTAGTTTTTCAGATCAAAAGACTCATGTGTTTTGATTGAACTCCTATGTTGATCTGGTGAATTAAGCAGTACTCATACAAATGAATCTAACTAGCTTAGCTAGTCAGGTAAGGCAAGATTAGATAGTTTCCACTGTCAATGCTTCGGTGCAGTTCTAACAATTTGTTAATCTTTCTTCAATATTGGTTGTAGAAAATGTTATCAGGTTTCTTAGTTTCTTCATCGTTTTTGTATCTCCTCCACTGTTTAATTGATTGGGTTTATGAGATAAAGGTGGTTTTCAGAGTAGCATCAAGTGATTTTATTTTTGTTCTTGTACATTGTCATTGTCAAATCACTAAATTGAAAGTAGTAGATTAGTGAGGAAATGTTCATTAAGAGAGGTGTTCATCTCCTTGAAATTTGATCTATAACGATTATGCCAGTAGTTGATTAACCTAAATGCCACCATAGTTCAATAGTGCTAGAATGCTTCCTCTTCAGATCTGGATGGAATCATGAGCATTTACTGCATTCATTTCTGTGAATATTTGCCACATTGATGAAATTCATGTTTTTCTCTTCTCTGGTAGCCCAAGGATTTTTTTTTTCTTTTTTCCCCCCATTGATGGCAGCAAAATACACCTTAATCACTTAAGAATGTGATAACTGATTCTCCTTCAGTTACTTTTACAGTCTATTTCACTGCATTTTGGCTTAATACACGTTTTGTTGAATGGTTCACTTCTTCCTTCAGTGCTTTTGTTAGGCAGACATTAAGCACTACAAATTTCCATTTATTTTTCTTTTTTGCTTGTCTTGTATTTCAAGATTTTCATACTCAAATTTGCCAACCCTTCCTGCGAGCAACCTTTTTGAAGGAGATATTTAACTGCTTCCATGAGATCATTTGATTGTGCTCAAGGTCATTTACATGAATACCTGATAATATTGTGTGGGATTGATTTAATGGGAAGCTTTTTCAATTTTGCGAGTGTTAGTTTATCAGTCTTAAAGGCCAAAATTTCTTGAGTTCTTGTGAGCAAAATTAGGTCGTTTTCTTAGTTTCCAACTCTGAATGATCAATGAATATAGAAGGCAAAAATAATCATTATTTGGTACAGCAGCAGGTCTTCTAGCAGACTCTTGTTTTGGCAGGATTGGTTTCTGTACCTTATATTATTTTCTTCTTTTAAGCCAAAAGCTAGTTCCAATGAATTTCAGAAAGATCTATGTACTGTGAAGTGTACAAACCTAAAACTTATTTTGGTGTAGCAACTAGCAAGCATGTTTAGTGAACTGGTAGGCATGGCAGTATAGGTGTCTTGTGGCTATTATGTGTTGAAACAAATAACACTTGTGTGATCTTCTCTCACATGTGTTCTCTTTAAATGTATGTTACATATTTTACTGCAGATGTATTTAGGTCCAACTATGCTTGTGAAGTCATCCGAGTGACTATGATATACTAGTTTAGCCAATATAGATTGGGTTAGTCATGATTAGATTATAGGGTCTTTGACATATTAATCTCTTGGGATCGTGTTGGTCTCATACTGTTTCTTACCTTGAGGTGAGCACTAACAGTACGTATAAGCTGTAACTCCATAAAATAATACCAAATTATTACCCAAAGCCCGAGTGGAAAGGTCTCCAAAGTTCCAACCATTTCACAATTCTGAATTTGGCAGTTATGTTGTTGGATATTAAATCAGCCACTTAACAACCTTTGATGTGACTGTATGAGTTGTACAATGGTGTTACAATTGGTGTTTATTCATTTCTCTTCTGAACTGTTTTTGTTGGTTTGTTTATGTTTTGCATCAGTGGAAGGATGAAAGTCACTATTTAAAGAAAACTATTTGTCGTGAATTGAAGTATCTTTAGATCTTGTTGTAAATTGTATGGCAGAAGGATGGAGGTTTGAGAGGTTGACCTTTTGAAGCTTTTTTCCCAAATATACTGGTTCCATGTTTTTATTGATCTTCCCTTTCTCTTCTCTGTGTTTAGGCTTTCATTTGTTTACTCATGGGCTTGTTCTGTGTATCAGGAATGCATACAATATGGTGCTTCACAAATACGGAGACAAGCTTTATACTGGACTTGTAACCACTATGACATGGCACCTAAAAGAAATATCAAAATCAATAGAAGCTGCTCAGGGTGGTCTATTCTTGGAGGAGCTTAACAGAGAATGGGAGGATCACAACGAGGCATTGCAGATGATTCGAGACATATTGATGTATATGGATAGAACATATGTTCCTATTAATCATAAGACACCTGTTCATGAGCTTGGGCTGAATCTTTGGAGGGACAATATCATCAATTCCAGCAAGATACAGGCCAGGCTACTAAATACACTTCTTGACCTCATACACACAGAGAGAACTGGGGAAGTCATAAATCGAGGCTTGATGAGAAATATCACAAAAATGCTGATGGATTTGGGACCTTCTGTTTACCAAGAGAATTTTGAAAAGCCTTTTCTCGAAGGCTCTGCCAGGTTCTACAGTGTTGAGTCCCAGCAGTTTATTGAATGTTGTGATTGCGGTGAGTATCTCAAGAAAGCTGAGAAGCGGCTTAATGAGGAAATGGAGAGGGTTTCTCAGTACTTGGATGTCAAAACTGAAGCAAAAATAAATCGTGTGGTGGAGACAGAGATGATTGCAAACCACATGCAGAGGTTGGTGCATATGGAAAATTCTGGCCTTGTGAATATGCTTGTGGATGATAAGTATGAGATTTGGGCAAAATGTACAATTTGTTCCATCGAGTTCCTGAAGGGCTTTCAATGATTAGAGATGTTATGACTGCTCACCTTCGAGAAACTGGGAAGCAGCTAGTAAGTGATCCAGACAGATTGAAGGATCCTGTGGACTTTGTTCAACGGCTTTTGGATGCAAAAGACAAGTATGATAAGATTATCAGCACTGCATTTAGTAATGACAAATCCTTCCAAAATGCTCTAAACTCTTCGTTTGAGTACTTCATTAATCTAAATAACAGGTCTCCTGAGTTCATATCCCTGTATGTTGACGATAAGCTCCGTAAAGGCCTCAAGGGGGTTAGTGAAGAGGATGTAGAGTTTGCCCTAGACAAAGTGATGATGTTGTTCAGGTACTTGCAGGAGAAGGATGTGTTTGAGAAATATTACAAGCAACACTTGGCAAAACGCCTTCTTTCTGGCAAGACGGTCTCTGATGATGCAGAGAGAAGTATGATTGTAAAATTGAAGACAGAATGTGGATATCAGTTTACTTCTAAGTTGGAAGGCATGTTTACAGACATGAAGACCTCACAGGATACCATGCAAGGCTTCTATGCTAGCCAGTCCTTTGATGCTGGCGACAGCCCTAGCCTTGCTGTCCAAGTGCTGACAACTGGGTCCTGGCCTACACAACCTAGTGCTCCTTGCAATCTTCCAACTGAAATTCTTGGGGTATGTGAGAGATTCCGTGCATATTATCTCGGAACTCACACTGGGAGGAGATTAACATGGCAGACAAATATGGGGACAGCGGATCTCAAAGCAACCTTTGGAAAGGGTCAGAAGCATGAGCTGAATGTCTCGACTTATCAGATGTGTATTCTCATGCTTTTCAATTCATCAGACTGCCTGAGTTACAAAGAGATCGAACAGGCCACTGAGATACCAGCCCCAGACCTAAAAAGATGCCTTCAGTCCCTTGCTTGCGTCAAGGGGAAAAATGTTATTCGCAAGGAACCCATGAGCAAGGACATTGCAGATGATGATGCCTTCTACTTCAATGACAAGTTCTCAAGCAAGTTCTTCAAGGTGAAGATAGGCACTGTTGTCGCACAAAAGGAATCCGAGCCAGAGAAACAGGAGACACGCCAAAGAGTGGAGGAGGACAGGAAACCTCAGATTGAGGCTGCCATAGTGAGGATTATGAAATCCAGACGGGTTTTGGATCACAATAATATCGTAACTGAGGTCACAAAGCAGCTGCAAGCTCGCTTCCTGCCAAATCCTGTGGTGATAAAGAAGCGAATTGAGTCGCTCATTGAGCGGGAGTTTTTGGAGAGGGACAAAAATGACCGTAAGTTGTATAGATACCTTGCCTGAAGCCCTCATAAATGATGTTTTTGAGGCCTGGGCGCATTTGGTAAGCAGATTGGTCTCTCATGTAGTAGCAACCGTTGTCTATAATGTTTTACTATTTATTATGCATGGTTAAACATTCATCAATTTCCATTCTGAGTTTGCTTTCACTCAGCAGTTAACGCCCAACATATTGGTCAGCATATTTGTTTCAGTTTCCACTGACAGTATTATTTCGGTTACATATGCTGGCAAGATGAAACTGTTTAATAGTTTTCTATTTTGTAACGGTAGTAGAGAGAAAAAAAGAAAAGGAAAGTTGTGGGGATTCATCATATCCCCAGTTTCCAAAATGTTTTCATGTTTTTTATCCAAAAATTAGTTATTCACATTCTCAATTTTTTGTGCCAATTATTGACCTAAACCATGTGAATTTATAATTTCTTCCACAGAAAAGAAACTAAAAAAAAAAAATTCCTTTCTAAGATATTTTTGCATTTATACCCCTCCAAAATCGTGAGAATATATCCTCTCAAAGTTGATATTTGTTAATATCATGATTGCAGAAAAATATGTATGCAAATATAGATATTTTTAGGGTAAATATGCAATTTAGTGTAGATGTATTCATGCAAATATCAATTTTATGACTTTACAGGGTTATATATATGCAAGAATGTATTCAGAAAACAACTCCCGAATGATAAATATTTTGGGTGGAACTGCTTGTTTAGACATTGATGATGACAATTCAACAACGAGCAATCTTGGAGTTGCACTGGTTTATGCGGTGAAACATAGATCAAATAATCCCTGATTAAGTTTCATATGAATGCAACATTTATTGATACCAAAAAATTTGGATGTTGGATAATGGTACACATTTGGATGCAGGCAGTCTCGTTCTGGCTGTGAACGATTGAAATGGATTTCACTTGCACATCAGGTCCTTTTCTTCAATCTGAATCAGCAACGAGCATTCTATCACATATTTTGGCAAATGTCTTCACGTCAGAACCCCAAAGCCTGCAGAAGCTTAGATTGCTTATTTCATCTTGATAACCATTTTGAATTCACCTCTTAATATAATGTTCAGCAACCAGAGATGAACATGAAAAATTAGAAAATGACACTAGATATGCTGATATATTCATGGAATGTTGCAGCCAAGCATCGATTTTGAATTAAAAATGTGAAAATTCTACAAGAGTGAAGTTACCAGCAATGAATTCCAATGGCATTTGCACCCTTCCTATCAGCTTCCTCGTCATCTCCAATGTGTACTGCTTTACCAGCCTCCACACCAATCTGATCTGCAGAAATTACAAAATACAAGAACATAAATCCTCTAAAGGATTGAACTAATAATTTTACGAATTTCACAGCCAGACAATCTAATAATTTTGTTACAGATTAGAAGAAGAGAAACATGATACAAATCCCTCAGATCTATCTCCAATACAAATGGCATACTGGCTTGAATGGTAAAAATGGGGAAAATATAGAAAGTCAGGTTCTTAGAAAGCACAAAAGCAGTTGACTTGGTCAGAAATAATTTCATTGTAGTTATTGTTAATAACTATTTCATACCTAATGCAGCTCTGAAGATCTTTGGATCTGGCTTTTCATATCCAACCTCTGCTGATACAATGATGGCATCAAATCTGTCTAATCCACAAAGCAAAGTCAAAACCAGTGTACTATTGGTAAAAGGGCTTTCTTCACCGAAAAAACTAACCTAGCTAGGAACCCAGGCTACAAAATCTAGAAGATTTGATGCAACATTAGTAAAAACAAACTAAAAACAGGATAAAAAAATAATGAAAATGCAACACTTACAGATGTGAAACATTGAGGTCCTTCAGTAGCTTGCGTAAACGTGTATCAAAATTTGAAACAACTGCCAACTTGACTGTATTTGAAAGAACACTAATTAGAAACATCTCATGCAATAGGCTAAGAAAATGGGGCAAAAATCTGATAACCTCCAGCATCTTTCAGAAGGCAAAGTGATTTGTAAGCACCAGCTGGAAGCCGCCATGCATCACCATTTGCAAAATGCTAGCAAATTTATCATTAATAATCAACACAATAAATACAATATTGGCTTACAAATAAATATCAGAAGAAAAGCTAGACTTCATTTGAAGCATGGTTCATCTGCATTTTGTTGCATTTTAGCCATTTAGAAAATAATAAACATATGTTGCAGTTTTTTATAGTAAAGGACATACATAAGTCAAACAGAAAATAAAACTAATTTTGCAAGACAAAAACCATTTCTTTCAAACAAAACTCAAGCAAGACAGAGGCTGCTTGATGAATCACTCAGCAAATTTATGAAAGAAAGTGATGACAATACACTCCAACCTCATGAACATTTTATGCCTGCTAGCAATTCTCTGATGTTTGAAGTAATTAATGACTTTAATACATCAACACGTTTTGTCTCTCCATGTTTCTTTTGCACACATTGAGTGCGACTAAACATATTAAAACCCAAATAAAAGACAGATGAAAATAAAAGATATAACTTGAACAATAACAGTCATGGAAGACAAACTGTGACAAATAGTGTACTTCACCTCATATACTTCTTCAAAATACTCCTTTCCATCACAACCAGTTGCTTGTGATACAACAAATCTCCAAAAAGCACGCCCATCACCCTGCACCATTTTTTTTTTTTCACAAATGAAGTCATTTTCCCAGAAAAATAGAAACTCTCCTACTATTCTCTTCGATTTTTGTCACCAACAATGACAACTCTGCATTCCAACCAATAATCAATGATAAGAAGTCTAAAGACCTGGTACCGGAGCTTCTCAGGCCATGAGGCTTCAAAGGCCCTCTTGAATCCCTGCTTTATCTCACCCTCTGTTGCATTCAGCCCTGAAATGCCCAAATATTATCAAATTTACATAAATTATTTTCTCGAAAGTTCAAGAGAACTAAATTTTAAAAACAAGTGGAGTGCAATTCAATGACACAAAAGGAATACAAAGAGATCATAACATTTCTCTGACGATTACAACAAAAACTTGATCTTTTGGGGACTTCATAAGCCAATAGAGATTGGACGATTCAAAATGTCAATGAAACATTGGATCAAAAGAACCAATTCACTTTTCCGATAAACTCAATAACAACAAAAAGATTTGTCAAAGAACTCATTTTTCTAGAACTTTCCATATACTTGTAGACTAAGAGACACAAATTCCTCCAATTAAACTCCTTCAAAAACCAATCTTCTCCACTTCTCCGATAAACCCATCCAAAATTTAAAAAATAACCAAATTCATATAAATTACATTGAATAAGAAAAAGATATACACACCGTGCTTCCTGCCTATGGAGGCGTAGGTCTTCTCCACTGGGCTCGCGAGCTGCAGCAGCGTCCCGGCGGCGTCCACAAGAAGTCCTTCGTACGACCTTTTCACTCTCCCTCCATGGATGGTCGCTCCGCCGCCGCGGAAGAGGCCGAGGGGCCTCGCCGGCAGCCGGCATCGCATTGCCCAGCTCACCTCCATTCAGGACGAGAAAATAAGCATACGACCCAATGAACCGCAGGAGTGAAAACCAGAAGGACTTATCGGCCTAACCAAGACCAGACCTAAACCAATCCGTTTGGTCCGAAATATATGTCAAACCCAACCCGCATTGGGTCGGATTTTTGGGGCGAAATCCGAATCCGAACCCCTTAGAATAAAATGGAACAGAACTGCGAAAGCTGTTTTCTCCGTCCCCTTCGGGATTCCGCGAGGCCCGACGCCGACCCGCACCGCTGCCATCAAGTCGCCGGCGCCGCTCTCAGCCGCCTCCTCCTTCTCCTATTCTTTGGATTCCAATTCTTCGTTTCCTTTCTTCTTCATTTTTCCACTCCTTCTCTGGAATCTGGAATTTTCTCGTTCCTGTTTGAATTTTTGATCACTGGAGCTTCGTTGCTGTTGATCTACAAAGCGAATTGCGCAATCGGAAGCGCGATTTCGTGCATGAGAGGCGATCTGCTGACCAAGACGAGGAAGCTCGTCAAGGGCCTCGCAAAGCCCACGCCCGCATGGCTCAAGGCCATGGAAGAGTACGCCTTCTACTGAATTATCGGTCTTGTACGAAATTTTTACTTTTTTATGATTAAAAATGGGTTTGGGGGGATTAGGAGTAGTTGCTGGATGAAGATTGGTGAAATTTTAGGTGATGCCATGTGGTTTAGGGTTTTTGGATGGCTAATATAGAAATTTGATGCGTTAAATTTGTCTGTGATGATACCTACAGGGCGCCTCCCGTGACTTTTCCTCGCGTTGATGGGAAAATCAATCAGATAAACCTGCCTGAAGATGTCTATGTGAAGAAGTTCTTCAAGAAGCATCCTGATTCTTTGAATCATGATGCTGTCAAGTAAGAGGGATTATTCTTGGACTGAAAAGTATTTTTGTCCCTTTTTTTCTAATTGATGTAGTTTTGTTACTTATCTCGTAAGTTTCACACAAGCCTCTACAGTTATCATGCTTCTATGTGCTATCAATTTTTCAGAATGCTTTTGGTGTATCTATATAGTTATAATATCTGATTGACGGACATTAGGTTAATTTAGGTTATGACATTTCTGCAGATTAACTGATTGGAATAGTATCCCAAAATATTAACTCATTAAAAATTTGATTAACTTAATGCTGTTGATTGTTCTAGTTGACAAAATGGATGTACTTGATCTAAGATCCAGAAGTTAATAAGAAAGAACCTCTTGTCAACTGGGACAATACAGTATGTTTTGTTTGAAATGCCACACCTATTTATCACCTACCACATGATATTGCCATGTTTTGCTTCAACTCTGAATTAAAGTGTGATATCCATGTAGTATAATGTAAAACTCACACAATATGGCATGCATTATTGATGGTACGAAATGGACTTTAAAGCGCAAGTTTAGAATTTGAAATTTGAGATAAAATCATGTGAGTAAGAAGGCCATTATAAAGACTTTGGCTACGAGATAGAGATAGATCCCGAAGTTTTGTACTAGATCTCCCTTAAGTTTATGGTTTTGCTTTTTATGGGAAACCATAAAACTAACATAGCCAATCATTCTTATCATGCCATAACTCTGAAGCATCCAATATGGTCTACTGGAAGTTAGTGATGTAAAAAGGAAATTAAAACTTGTCCTGGAAAAGGTTATTTGGCATTGATAGTTCTCTAGAAAGAGTTTGAATTCTCTAGTTTTACTGCCTTTTGCTTTAGAAAGATGGATAAGTTGTAAGGAATTAATTAGGAAGAGAGAGGGGAACCACTCATTCAGCTTTTTTGCAGCCCTCAATATTTTAGTTGGAAAATAAAATCTTTGGCATGTCAAAAGAATCTGTTTTTTCACTTGTCTTATTCTCGATCTCCAACTGACCAATCAAAGAGTTGAATGTCCCATAGGAATGTTTTTTCAGGTCTGTTTTTTGCAATTTATATGGGCTTGAAGTAAAACTACAGAATGACTAGAGAGCCTCAAGCAGACATCTGTGCAACAGAAAACAGTATTTCAATATGCTTAAGTTTACCTGAGTTGGAAGATGCCTATGTAGATTTTAGAAGGTTATTGAGCGCCTCTTATAGCTAGCTATGAAATTATCTTATCAAAGGGAGAAAGAACCCCGTTGTGAACATACTTGTATGTATGTGTCACAAGTATTGATGTTGTTCTTAGAAATCTTATTTTCTGCCTGTCATTTTTCCCGAAAATAGCAGTTTGACTCCTGCCAGTCATTACAGTTAGTGCAAAAACAGTCCCAGTGGTGTGTATGCAAACCAAAACTTTGCAGAGTTTCATTACAAACAATTTGAATTGGTAAAACTGACGTAATATTCTTGAATTTTATTGGGAATGATATGGTTCTAGGAGTCCAGATCCTCAAGGAGGCTTACCCAAAAAATGAAATTTACACAGATGCACACACTTCAAGGAGTTGATATGTATAATTTATATTCTTTATTCTGTACAAGCTGCTTAGTGACGGTACATTTCAAGACAATGTCTAATGATCATGCTTCACTCTACAGGATTAGTGGATTTGATCTCCCTCCTGCTTGAGTCCTTGCAGGGCGTGTGCTTGAGCTGAAAAAACAGGGTGTCAGTGAAGAGGATGCAATGGCAGTAGCTGATGTATGAATCATTTCTAAAATTTTCCATTCCAAATAAAATCACTTCTTACCAACATTCTTTTTTGGCTATATATATATATATATAGATGGAGTATCTTGCTGAAGCAAATTGCTCAATTACAAGGAAAGAAGCCACCTCCAAACCCATACCCCAGTGCTATCAAGGAGATCCAAGCTGAGGAGAAGAAGTATGTCCATGATCGCTTCTTCAACCCAAGATACTCAATATTGTGCGCAAGATGAAAGAAGAGAAGGCTGCTGAGACGCAAGAATAAGGTTATGGAAATGGTGGAAACGCTGGGTTCAATGGTCAGCCTGGTGGTCAGCGTTTTGGTGGTCGGCATAGCTTTGGTGGTCAATATGGTGATCAGCATTTTGGTGGTCAGTCTAACTTTGGTAGTCAACCAGGTGATCGAGGTTTTGGCAGTTAGCCTAGCAACTGGCATTGGTCATTCTAATTCCTTTGGCTGTTACTTAAATAATGCTTCATTGTGTTCTTAGATTGACACGTTTTGTTTGTAAACTAGCTGGCATACCATGTAGTCTGATGTGCAGGTTGAGGTCTCACAAGAAATTTGTTGTCATTTTAGTTATCTTTTGACAAGAAACAATTACAGTCGTTGGCTTGGTCTAATCTGATGGTGTCTTCTTGTAATTCATTTTGTTTCTGATAAGTGTGCAAGTTTAAATAAACCTAAATGAAAATTATGGAGAAAAGTGGTTGCACAAGAATGATGAGGCTATATCCGTACACAAATATAACGTTGGTAGGGGTGTACATGCAAAATTCCTTCTTAAGATGATGGTACCAATAGAACTATGGGAACTGTACAAATTGGATAAGTATATCCCAAACACCAAAATTTTTTGTATCCCAATGAAAACTTAATATCAAATACTTTAGTTTTGCATTGGAGAAAGAATTACATTGAGTGCAGTTTGGAAGCGCCTCGTAATACTTCAGATAAGAGATGTCAAGCAGAAAGTTGGATCCTGCAACTGGAGTTCAAAAATCCAATCCTTGCAAAAGAGAATCAAAGGGCTGCAGGAGGATGCAAGTCTTCCACTCTATGATGGAACAACTTAGTGATGGCTCTTCTCTCACAGTCCTGCATTCAGAAGAAATAAAAACAAGAACCAAATTCCCAGTTTAGAAACAGGAGACACGCAGACATATGCTACACAAGAAACAATGAAGTATTCTGTTTGGTCAGAGGGTCCAGAATAAATTTTGCAGTGATTGCTGTGTAACCTGCAGTTACATTCATTAAATTTCTAACTGAGAACAATTTCTTCACACCTTTGCATCATTTTAATCTCCCTGGTTATTCATTTTTTACCTTGTATACAAAAAATGGATCTCCAATCCAAGTATGCACATCAATCAAAAAAATGTACAAGACAAACAACACATTGCCTTTTCTGAATAAAGCTAATGACTTCAGAAACTTTTTTGGAAGCTTTATATTCTGAATCAGCTCTACAAACTACATGAGGGGTAAAAATCCTCTAAAGATGTATAAAAGAATTAATTTGGAACTTTCACATGCATAGCTAGCACATATGACACATCACGGTAAGGGTTCAGAAAAGTTAATGCATAAAGAGTAAAACACCGTAACCCATTTGATGTGCAAGGCGAAAAATTTATTAGTATGCTTTCCATAATCAATAATCACCCATCCAGCTATAATAAAGGCAAGATGTGTGAAATCCTCTGCCTAATTCTTACTATCATAGCCAGCAGCCTATGGAAAGTAAAAGAAAAAAATAAAGGAAATAACAATTCTGCCAAAATTCAAAATTCTAATATTTTTCTTTTGGACTCAACAAATCCGTACCTTGAACATGTTGAGATAGAATGGTTTCCCTCGGTTCATTCTCTTTAGCTTTATAAAAGTGTATGCAAAGCTCAACTGGTCGCGTGAGGTGAAACGATCAACTTCATTAAACCAAAGGCATGAAAACAAATTTGACATGGGTGTGTGGGCCCGCACTATAAATGAACCTTCAGGAACATCTGCAGGGAAACAGATTAACAGGATCAGTTGATAGACAAGTAAAAGGGTAATAATTGATCAATTGAAGTACAAGAATGGCACAGACTGCTTGGAAGAGGAGCATTCACATCAGACTTGTTAAACTTCATAAGACCATCAGATTGGTAAAATTGGAACTGTTCATCAATGGCAGTGTGATTGTACTTATTCAAGCGCTTATTTTGGAGAACTTCCTCCCAGACACAATGCCTATCATAATGATTTGAAATAGCATACTCTGACTTCTTCCTCCATAGAAAGTATTCAAGAATGAGCAATGGGTCAGCATTAAGCCGCAACTTGCTATCGATCCAGATTGAATACCTGAGATAATTTAATAGAAGTGAGGCTTCCCACACAAAAGAAAAACGAACGTAGTGTGAATAACAGGCAAACACCAACCGCAAAGAATGAGCAAATATTGGAAATGATGAAGTTTATCATAGAAAGGTTCACAAATTCAAACGCAGGCAAGTTAAGATTCGCATTAAAAATTGCATAAGAACATTTGATAGATGTGCTCCTCCCTCCTCTCTATTACTTAAAAAAGGCTAAGTGCATGTTTTGGAGATTGAACAATAGAAAGTAAATGAGGAAAATAAACAATAGGGTGTGTGTATATAAATATAAATATAAATATAAATATATATATATATATATATTAAATTCTTCAAATAATTCCACTTGCATCAACATCACTAGGATCTTTTAAACATAGGCATGTGAGGATAAATACAGTTCAGCCAGATGCTGGAAAGCACACTGAGATAAACACATGTTCACATAAATGAGACAATTCTTTTATTGTCCCTCATTAAGCAACCACTATGGATCTTCTTAGGAGTTGTGTCCAACACCAATCAGATAGAACATACCAAAACCTACACATATAGAACCCATGTGTAACATGCCAGATAAAGGTTATAAGCTTAAACCATCTCATTAGGTTAGATGCAGATCAATACCTGGCTGATGGAAAGATCCGGTGGGGCAAAAACTTAGGAACCTTTCCAGTTCTCCTCATATCCTTGTATGGTAAATTCTTCACTGTGACTATCCTCCATAAGCCAATGTGTCCCTGTGCATCAGGAATTTGCCCTTCTGAAGAGAGTGTTTTCACTGTTATCTCATCCACGAACATCAGGAAGCATACAATCTTCTTAGCATATGTGCTAATCTGTGACAAGTATGAGCTAGCAATACTTATTACAGAGCTCTAGACAAGATCACATCTGTGGTATTCAAGCTGGTTAAAAATAAGTCAGGTACGATGCCCTTGTCAATAGGCTTAATGCCTCAATATCATCTACCAAAATTGTCCTAAGCTTATGGAAGCTTGTAGAACTTAAATTTCAAGAAAGAATTGTTTTACCTGACCATTAGAATGTAAGTTTCTGCAATTACTTCCATTAATGGATAGCAGGTAAAATGCCTTTTAAATATTAAATAAAAGCTTAATTTCATTCCCAAGAACAAATAAGAATAAGCACAGACTAGTTTTTCTGCATTTCAGGTATAATGTAATATAAAGGCTTGGTGAACATCTATAATAGGTCATAAAGGTGTCCCCAAGAACACAAAATAACCACAAAAGAAAGGGAGTTCATCATCTTCAACTAGATAGGTCATCATGATATCATCCAATAGAAAGTGTTACGCATATGATTAGGATCCCTTTTTTTCTAGAAAAAGCCCAAAACTTTGATTTACCTCTAAAGGAAATATAACCTACCTTCCTGCTTGTAGGTCTTCTCAAAAAGTCAGAATTTCCAAAAATGCATGATAATACAACAACCTGGCATGTGGACATATACAACTTGTCTAGCTCATCCAAATCAAAACCAGTGCTGGGATATCCATCAGGTCCTTTAATAAAACCACAATGAAGTGTTTGATTTATAGCATGATAGGAGTGCTCTCTTTCTTCAAGTGTTTGATGTCCACCAAATTTGGGTACAAATATTTCAGTACCACTAGGTTTGTCCTCTTTAGTCACATATTCTAATGAAAATTGTGCAAAACTCATGTAGCTCTCTGGCTCCACAAGATCATCAACTGACTTCATGAACTCAACTTCACATGGAACATCTGAAAGATTTGAAGGACTGGTTACAGATTTAATCAGAGAAGGTAAAATTCTAAGAGCATTAGTTGTGAGAAGACTCCAATGACAACACATCTTGAGATAGATTTGAGTATAAACAAGCAGAAAAAGTCAACAAATAGTACAGTAGAAAATTTAGGCTTCTACTCGACTTGGCCTGAGTTGCCACACTTTGGGTCATTCAGAATCTTATATTGTCTTTTGTTTAATAATAATCTTTTGCAGAAACCCAAGCAAAACGGCTGCTACCTCATAAAAGTTCAATTGCATGAAAAGAGAGACAAGGTATTGAAATTACGTGATTTAAATTTGGCAAAAAAGAAACACATAAAATTGTCTGAACTTCAGTGCAATGAGAAAAAGGAGATATAAATATGATTCCTTCTATAGTCTTGTTACATTCTATAAGCCATGGCAGGCAGAAGAATCTTCAATATGGTAAAATTATGGCTATTTTATGAGATATGAAAAAAAGATAATATTAAACTGTGGAATGTGAAAGTCCAGGAGACATGAGTGGGACTCTTACGATGTCTGTGAGTCTTGGGCTTCAGAGGCCTGGAGCTCTTTGCCCCAAGTCCATCGTTTGGACCTTTTGTTGCACTGACAACTATAGCACCTTGAACTTCAATGCTTGCATTGCTAGCGAAATTTTTATTACCATTTCTCCATGTCCGATTCAAATCTTCATCCATAAAATGGTCTTGATTGACATGCCCATGGAGTGAACCTGCAATAGAAGCTCTCTTATTAAAAAAGGTACAGAGGAACAGAAGGTACATGCAAAGAGAGCAAGAACCCATTAAAAGAAGATGCAACTATTAGCATTAAAGATAAACTGGAAGTGATTAAATTGTATAAATTATAAAAAACTAGATTTAAAATTCAGTCATATACTTTATAATTGTTCTAAAATTCCAGCAACCGGTGATAAATTCCAAAGACCTGCTCATAAAAGAGACTCGCAAATCTTAGGTTTCCAAATGTTGAAGAAACCAAAATGATCATAGTTTCAGTTCATTTCAGATTAGAAACGAACAGTAGCTCTTCGGCAGCCAAGCGAGCAACTTTATAACGCAAAAATTCACCTTTCGCCATCGGCAAGAAGTTCTAACGTTAAAAAAAATCAAATTCTTTAGGTTCAAATTCACCAACGCTGCCAGTTATTACCAACAAACAAGAACCCATCTTTATAATCACAATCCAGATACTTCCAAATTACCATCCTTTCTCCTCCGCCTGGACAAAAAATCATTCTATTTCACCTTAAAGTCGGTATAAATCGACAAGTTTGAAGCAATTGATGCGAAAAATATTACCATGAAAGGGTATTCTGGTGCTGAAGAAGGAGAGATAGATCACGAGAAACAACGAGACGAAGAACAGCCACAGCGCGCTCCGCCGCCGCCAGGCTCGGCCGGGCCGCCTCCCTCGACGGAATCGCGGTGTCTCCGCGGTGCTGGGCTTGAAGAGAGCCATGATGGCATCTCCCTCCGATCACTCCGGCGGTCGAAATGCTCTTCGATCTCAGAACCGAAGCCGGAGCGCGAGTGGAGTGATCAAGATCTGAATGGTGCTGCCGCGGGATTCCTATGGACGAAAATACCCTTGCCTTTCCTTTTTCAGAAAAACCAACTTTTTTATGGCTATTTAGTGTTTAATCTGCTCTATTGTATTTGTTTGGGTTTTCTTCACATATTTCAGTGAAAAATTGGGGAAAAAAAAAAACTTTTTCACTATTTTTTATAATTTACTTTTGTCATAGATCGGGGTTTTTTTATAATCTAATCATAGATTGAGGAATTTAATAATATTAAATTAAAAAAATTCACATTTTTCTTTCAGTTTTGGACTATCATCTCAATTGTTCAGAATCTGAAAAATGGAGAAATTAGATTATTAAATTTTTGAAAATTAAGCTACTGTGTAAAATCTAGATAAAATGAATTCGAAATGTTAGCCACATAACTTATACCTAACCTTCTCATTTTTACGGCGTGTTTATTTTACAATAAAAATTAAGTCTTGCAAATAAAAATCTCAAAAAATTAAAACTTTCATGTTTGCTTTGTAGGAAATTTGAATCTTTGACAAAATAAATCCTTAATTTTAAAATTTTGATTTTCAATTAAATCGAGCAAAAAATCAGCATTCAAATTTTTTGTCAATTAAAAAATCTTCAAACCTTTTACTAAGAGTATTAATCAAAGATTCTTTTTAAATATTCTAAATATTTTATATATTATTTCTTATAATTAAGAGATAATTTTATATTAAATTTTTAATTTAACTCAAGTGGTTAAAACTTTGATTTATTTTTTCCAAGAAAACAATAGTTTGAATTTTTCCTGTTACAAAATTTATTTTTTCATATTTAAAATATTTTTTAAACAAAATTTTTTATTTAATTTTTTTAAAAAATATGTTTATATAAATTATTTTCACATTTTTTCCTATATTTTTTTAAATATTTTAAATTTAAAGTTAAAATTTAGTAAAAAAATGTAAAAAAAATTTGACTGAAATCAAAACGAAAATAGTTTTTAGCTGAAATGACCGTATTGATTTTTCTAATGCCGAAACCGATCTTGAAACCGAAACTTAAAAACTTGTTACAAACTAAGATGTCACATATTACGCTTTCATGAAATCTCCAAAATATGATTAAGTTTAAGATTAAGCTAAAAATGGTATAAAATCTTTATTTATCTTATTTAAACGGTTTGAGCTAATATTTTGAAAAAATGGCATATCTAAAAGTTGGATTAACTTCAAATTATTTATTCTAACTTTTTTTTTGCCATTTTAAAATAAAGGAAAACACTTAATAGAGTCCATGACCAATTGCTATAGCCTATAGAATAAAAAAGAGATTATTACTTTTAAAAAATTAACTAAATTAGTTATAATGTTTTGATTTTTTTATAATTACATATACTTTTTTTATTTTCAACAAGATTTTAGATTCTTGGATTAAAAAAAACTTTATAATAAATATATTTATTATATTTTTAATTGCTATAATTAAAAAATCAAAAAAATTTGTTATATTTAATCAGTATAAAGAGAGATTAATATGTGACTCGATTCAGTTATATCATCACAATAATTTTAAATTAATACAATAATTTAGATACGAAATTATCAAAAAAAATTTAAACCGGTGAGATATGGTTTCTTCATCTGACATAAATTTTATTTTTTTTAAATTCAGAATGTTGCTTCCAATGCTGAAAGGAGATAACCTCTTAATTCAATCCTAATTGATATTTTTTGAATTAATTGGACTCATTAAAATTTAAAGAGGAAAGTTATAAGCAATTATAAAAAGTTAGGCGTTGATATATAAGGGCCCGTTTGGAACGGGATCAAGGTCAAAGGAAGGGGTAAAGTGTAAAATGCTAATACGGTCAAATAAATCTTATTTGGTTACTGATCTGGCTAGCAGATGGTTAAAGTTTTTTGTGGACAAAAATACCTTCCAGTGAATACTATTCACGAACTACTGTTTATTTTCTTCACGAGAACGAGCAGAGCGGGCGGAGCGAGAGCGGCGCAATCGCAGGGTGAGCTCGGCATGTGCACACGGGGAGCTCGCCGAGCGTGTGCACACGAGGAGACCCACGACATCACCGGCCGAGCTCGCGCGGGCAACTCGGGCGTCGAGCTTGCGCGCGGAGTTCATTGGCCAAGCTCGAGCGCGGACAGCTCACCGACCGAGCTTGCGTGGAGAGTATATGGAAGGTCGTTTTCCGGCGATTCGACGACGGGGGGTGGGACTTCGAGTGCAGGACGTCAGCATCGATGGTGAGGAGAAGATAAACAGTCGGCGGCGATTGTGCTCTGATCAGATGAGGCGATCTGAGCCGTTGGATCGAGATTGACAGTTCAGATGAACCGAGAGCATTTTAGTCAAATTTTTATTATAATTTAAATGAATTAAATAATATTAATGCGGTCAAATTTTTAGTATTTAAAAAATAGTCTGATCAGAACGAGATGATCCTAGCCCTGGCCCATTCCAAACGCGCCGTAAGATAGCTATTTTGAGGATTGTATGTAAAAAAATTAATAAAAAACAACAAAACCTAGAAAGAGAAACAGATAAGAGTTGAGAGAGAGAGAGACAAACGTGGAGCTTTTCTTGTGTTGATCTCCTCCTTGCAAGCTGCGTTTCGGCATCATCGATTTATCTGCGGAGAAATCGAGGGTTTCTCACTCCCAACAACCAAACCCTCTCATCAAAAATCTTCGCCCCCTTCTTATATACTCCAACAATGCGTTTTGGCCCCTAAAGTTCCCGCCTTGATCCTTCTTCCTCCCTATGTCTCCATGGGCAGCGTTTCCGGCTTCCTTTCTCACCCTCCCAGGTGCTTCCGTGGCAGAAACTTGGCTCCTTTCTGCGTGTCCAAATCGAAACCGACAAGAATTTTTGTTAGATGCTGCACCGCGTCTAGCGGCGTGGAGGAGCACGCGCTTGGAGCTTCGGCCGTCAAGTCTCGGGTTCCAAGGTGCCGTCCTTTTCGGTGGAAATTGAATGCAATTTTGCTGGTTTGACTGATTAGTGTTTTCTCTTTATCTTATATTTGGAGTAAAGATTCGAGATTTTTCTGGAACAGAAAAAGGTCCGGTTTTGTTATGATTAGATCTATCTTTCAACACTTCAAATTTATCTGTTGCCAATAGCTTGATTGGCTTGTATGTGAATGAAGCTTTTCCTTCCTAGGTTCTTGTTTCTGCTGAATATTAGATTGCTGCATTTTGTTAAGTTCCAGATTTTCTTGTTACTGTAGTGCTAAATCTTTTTCTTGCCTTTGATCTAGGCATGAATACTATAATGGCGTCACTTTCAGAGTGCTTTTTCTTATTTCTAGTTAGACATTTTGAAATTGATTATTCATCTCTGAATGTGATTGATTATAGCTTTATCTTATGCTTAAATTGGATTGCTAATTTTGTCACGGAACAACACAGACTTGTTGGCATGGTTCTAAGCTGTTGGCTCTGGCTCAGCTGTGCCGAAGCTTCTCATCTCTAATGATGACCTTGCAGAAATTGTGGAAACTTCAGATGAATGGATTTCAATTCGCACAGGAATCTGTAATCGTCGAGTTCTTACAGGTCTTTGCCAAAATCTGGCAGTCTTTGCTGTTGTCAGTATAGTTTATTTTTACATCTTAGATTGTTTTCAAATCAAGTTCGTAGAGCTTCTCATGTTAACATTTTTCTGTTTGTACAGAGAAGACTGTCCCACTAGAGATCTCATGTAACAATATTATCGATAATCTGTGGAGAAAACTCAATCGTAAGCTACCAATTGTAATACATGGTCTAGGAATCTGCTTTTCAGTAATCCAACCAAACCTAAATGAAAGCATGCCAACTTTAAAGCATAAAGTTTCTAGATAATTCAGCACGGTGTCATCTTAATGATATCCCATTTTTGGTAATGACAGGGAATGAGACTTTGACTGGGTTGGCCATGGAAGCCGGAAAGGGAGCCCTTGAGATGGCTCAAGTTGAGGCTGATGGTGTTGACCTTGTAATAATGTGCACATCCACTCCAGACAATCTGTTTGGAGGTGGTGCCCGGCTATGCTCTAGAAGATGTTTTCCCTGTATGATAGAAAAAAACAGAGCTCAGATTTAAGTAATTGCATCCACCCTGGTTGGTCCAATGTACACTGATTGAAAACGGATAGTTGATAAACAGAACCATAGTTTTTAATATTTTTTTGTAGATTATGTGTTGATTTAGCTGGTGGTTGCATTTATTTTTTTAGCTGTATTAGATTAAAGGTGAAAAGTTCTGTGAACACGTGTGTAGGCATCTCCAGTGCTTTCTGGCAACACTTCAACACCAATGACTCAGTATGATGTCATTTAGTTTACATCTGAAGACTGGCTGATTGAATCTTAAGCAACTTACTGTGAAGTTATATGCTAGTTTCATATGAAGCATATAGATGATACGATGGATTCAGTTAATTATCAATCATTAGCCCTGTGTCCCCATGTTAGGAGTTTTGGTATGTCTGATGCTTCTGTCATGTCCTCATAAGAAAAGATGTGAGGTTTTGCCTGGCACATCAATTAGATACCTCTACTTTCAATATTTTTTCTCAAAGAAATAGTGCACTGCTTGTTGTTATTATCTTCATTGCAATACTTCATTCATGTGGCTACTCTCCATAAATCACCTGTAGTATATGAGTCTCTCTCACCCCCTGGCTTCAGTTCTACTTTCATCAGATTCCTGATATGAATTTTTGCATGTCTAGGTTCAAAGGGGCTTGGGATGCAAAAAGGCATGGCTTTTGACAGTATTGCTGCATGCAGTGGCTTTGTCATACGCCTAATTATGGCTACGTGTTTCATCAAGGGTAAACTAGTTAACCATTTCCCCTTATGCAGTTATTTTTCAGGTTTTTGCAGGGTTATAAGATTTGGAGATCCTTGCACAAATACAGGTGGTGGCTATCAGAATATCCTAGTTATTGGTGCAGATGTGCTATCCAGATATGTGGATTGGACAGACAGAGGCACATGTATTCTCTTCGGTGATGTTGCCAGTGCTGTACTAGTTCAGGCAAGAGTTCTCATTGTTTTTTATTGTGTTTAAAGATTTTTGTTCTTCTGCAAATGTTGGTTCAATCCATTTGGCATCATGCCGCCCTCATGGCCAGTTTTTGTTGGATTTTTGCTAACTGGATTGTTGTGTCCATCGCTCCAGCAAAGAAAGAATATCATGCTTTACTTCTGTTTTGAGAATTCAATATATTTTTTTGAGCAATTGGGATTTTACCATTTGTACTCTTGCCACAGCAAGGAATAAAAGGATACAACTGTAGCGGAGTTGTAGCGGTTTGTATCATTACATAACATTCAAAACATAAGGAAGTTCAAGTTTCACAAAGCATAAAGAATAATAAATCCCAGTGCTAGAGCAAGATAACATTTTCTGGATCCGAGCAATAGAACCAAGTCCTAGTTGTGGCTTTCAGCATCTGATCTGCTCCTCTTGGCTGCCGGTTCCACTGCAAAATTGAAAATGGATGGTAGTGTTATGTCAGGAAGTCAACAAGCCCTCCCATCTTGCATCTCTGTTTCTCTGAGCATACACAGAACCAATTTCTTAACAAGAAGTTAATGGCCTGGAGAATGTGTTCTGATGTCTTGGCTTTGTTCTGAAAGGTTATGTGGTTTCTCTCCAGTCAGATCATCCATATAAAGGCTAAGCGTATCAGATTAGTGGCTCGTCTGCTTTGCTGCTGTGTGTTATCCCTCCATTCTGTCTAGAGTTCAGAAATGGAGTCAATTATATGGGTATCTATAGTTTTACCAGGATTTTATGCTAAACTGATCTGGTGAACTCACATTTGTAGAAGAAGTGCTCAATAGTTTCAGGAGCTTCACAACAAAGTACGCTGGGATTTTTAGTTTCTTTCCATTGTCTTCTTTTCATGTTTTCCATTGTTGGGATTTTGTCCTAGAAAACCAACCAAGCAAACACCTTGATCTTCAGGGTGCTGGGTTGTTTCCAAATGATGCTAGGGAACAAAGTTCTCCTTATTCTGATTTAACAGAGAATGATTTGTTCCATTTCCATACTATTTTGTCTCCCCCCTGATCTGGGCATTCAGGAACTAGAGCTCTGATTTCCTTCTCTAGCATCCTGGTCTTTGTGGGAGTTCTTCTAAGCACTGGCCCTTGTTGTTCAATTTTTGCCAGCCTGATTTCTTTGTTTTTTGCATATCTGTAAACTTCTAGGAACAATGTCTCCATGCTGAAACCGCCGAGCCATCTGTCCTTCCAAAAGCTTATTAGTTGGCCATTTCTTGTTTCATAATTAGTGTTGATTATAAACTTTTGTTTTACCTTTAGGATGCACCAGAACCAAGAGTATTGATTGGGGTCCTTTTGAATTTGCATTATTGGCAATTCACCTTTGTAGTAGTTTGATAAGACTTTGTTTCTAGGGATTGCTTGGTCATTAAAGAGTTTCCACTACCACTTCATGAGTAAGGCCTCATTGAAAGCTTCAGTGTCTTGTATTCCCAGTCTACCATTGTGTTTTCCTGTACAGACAAGCTGTCATTTGGCCAAATTGTATTTGTGTTTCATTTCTGTTCCCCTCCATATAATCTGATCTAGTTTTTTGATTACCCACTTTGGGAGGTGATAAAAAGCCATCCAATGCATAGGGGTAGTTGAGAGCACTGAATTAATCATGACCATTCTCCCTCCCAAGCATTTGCCTTTACATGTCTCTAGTTTCTTTTCAACTTTGCATAGGAGGGGTAGCCATTCAAACTTTTTGAGTTATTTTTTATAGGCAACCCTAGATAGTTGAAGGGTAGACTCTTGGTTTTGCAATTCATAATTTCTGCCAACTTTTTTGTTGTATGATGGTCGGCCTTTCCAAAACTAACAACTGAACTTTTGTAAAGTTGATGTTCATTCTGTAGACCTTCAAACAAGTAATATGGCTTTCATGTGTAAGAATTGTTAATGGTATTGCCTCTCCAAATATCAATGTATCATCAGCATAATGTAGGTTGAGGATCTTAAACAATTCTTTGATTAAGCCTGCTTCTTGAACAAATTGGAGCATTTTGTGCAGACAATCAATCAACATAATGAATAGGCAGGGAGAGAGAGGATCCTCATGCTTTATTCCTTTTCTACTGAATATGCTTTCATGGGGATTGCCATTCAGTAAGATATACACCTTGTTTGTTTGTAGCATGTCCCTGATCCAGTGTAATCATTTTTTTTTTTCAAAACCCTTGGCTTCCATCATTTTGAGTAGAAAAAATAAGTTTACATTGTCATAGGTTTTTTCAAAGTGTCGTGTCTTTTGTTTCTTATTTCTGAATATGATTTCTTATGCAATTACTACACTCCAATATATATCTCTTAGGAACAAATGCAAATTGTGTGGGATTAACCGGGCTTGCAATTCTCTTCTTTAGTCTTTCAGCGAGGATTTTGGGGAAAGCTTTTACTATACAATTCAGTAGGCAGATTGGCCTGAATTCCCTCAAACAGTTTGCTCCTGTATTTGGGATTAATGTGATATGGGCATGGTTGGCTTTGTCCAGGGAAGCTTTGTGGGAGTACAGATCTAAAAACATTTGCATTATGTCCCATTTTACAATCTCCCAGAATTTTTTATAGAACAAGATCGGAAAGTCATCTGGTCTAGGTATCTTTGATTCAGCCATGTCCCAGATAACTTCCTTTATATTTGCTCTTGAGAATTCATATTCCAGCACCCCTAGATCAACTTTTATGTGTAAAGTCTGTTTCATTCTTCTTCTACTTTCCAGTCTTTAGTAGTGTCAATAAGTTTTTATAGAATTCTACCGCATGTTTGAGAATTCAATATTTATGAAGCAATTAACTCAAAAGATAAAAATATTTATTATATGTTAGTGATGGGCTATGATTTGGCTACAAGTGGAAACCCTCTTCCGAGAAGTTTTTATGGAATAATAAACTTTCTTTTGTTAGTGTATTTCATTTCCCATTTATCTTCACCTGGGCTGACTTAACGATGGAGGAATGCATATATTCTATCATGCATGATGTTACAAATGTTTTTCCTCTCTTTCTCTTACATGCAGACAGATGCTAATTTTGAATTTTATTGTTGAACATGAAAAATGTAACTTGTGAGCTTATTTTTAATATCTTCTTTTTGAATAGTGGCATCCCTGATGCAATTTTATACGGGCATGTGCTGGCCAGGAAGATGGTTTGCTTGGGTTTGACTTGCATAGTGATGGAGAAGGCCAAAGGTGGGGAACTTTTATTTTTATGTTCGTGCAATAACTAATAACCGATGTATTTTAATTGTTGCATTGAATAGCTAACTCATCTGCTCCATTGCAGGCATTTCAACGCCATATCCAAGAGTGAGCAAAATAATCTCACCTCAAACATGGATGGTGCTCCAGTGTTCCCTCCTAGGAAATCATCATATTCTTGCATTCAAATGAATGGCAAAGAGGTATTCCGCTTTGCTGTTCGGTGTGTACCACAGTGTATTGAATCTGCACTAGAAGAAGCTGGCCTTTCTGGTTCCAGTATAGACTGGTTGCTACTTTATCAGGTATATGGCTATACTAGATACTTTACAACCTGTATGACTATGGTATTAACAATTGTACCTTAGTCCCAAACCTCCCTTTCCGATTTCCCATTGAATTCTTACCTTTTGCTTTGGACAATATTATTTAACTATTCACTTTTATTTGGTCATATAATTTTCGTTGTAGTTATGTTTCTATTTTCTGATAACTTGTCAAAAATTAATGTTATGTTTCTATGTTTTGATAGCTAGTCGAAAAACTGATGATATATACTAATTTCAGAAGCAGACAAGATCATTGCTTGTGATCTTTCCAACCTTTTAGCTTCATGATGTTTATAAATTGAAAAAAATGGTTTTCCAGGCAAATCAACGGATCATAGATGTGGTTGGCACTTGGTTGCAGCTCCCATCAGAAAAGATCATTTCAAATCTGGCTAACTGTGGCAACACAAGCGCATCGATTCCGCTGGCCTTGGACGAGGCTATTCGTGGTGGAAAAGTGAAAGTTGGCAATACCATTGCTACCGCTGGTTTTGGGGCTGGGCTTACATGGGGTTCAGCAATCGTCCGGTGGGGATGAAACTCCAGCGATAGGCGAGGGAGTTGGAACCATCAATCCGAAGAATTCTCTAATACAGTGCAGGATCCAGTTCAGCTACACTCAGAGAATATAGATTGTGCTTGCTTCCCATCCTATGCATGTAGCTCCTCTCTGTAATGTTCCTTTCCCGTTCCAAAATTTTCCTTTTAATTCAATGTGTTGTTTTGAGCAACTTCTGTACCTTAAAATTTTCTCCTCAATTGTCATAATGGCTGCTGAATATTTGAAGACGTTGTACCAAATAAAGCTGAATATTTGTTTAGCCTTTGCAGTCATTTGTGGGTTTCAGTTCAAATATCATTTTTCCACAAAAAAGTTTTGCTTCTAGAAAAGTGATATTGGATTCGACCAAAAAAATGATGTTGGCTTATATATCCTTAAAAACCAAAATAATTTAGATCTTACAGGGTGCTAGATTTAAGGATATGATTGTAATTTGTAATGTTGTATTTAATTTTTCAGATTGAAACCTGAAAGAGCAAAAAAATAATTCCATTGCCGGGATTTGAACCCGGGTCGCCTGGGTGAAAGCCAGGTATCCTAACCGGACTAGACGACAATGGATTTATGTTTATAATGAATAACTAAATAATTAGCGCTATATTAAGTAGTTAAGTTGCAGTACAACCTATTTATTTTGT
The DNA here is from genome assembly GCA_005019695.1 of Trichopus zeylanicus subsp. travancoricus. NCBI lineage: Eukaryota > Viridiplantae > Streptophyta > Magnoliopsida > Dioscoreales > Dioscoreaceae > Trichopus > Trichopus zeylanicus. The sequence goes on along the minus strand of RXID01022011.1, from coordinate 73,130 downwards.
GGAGTAGCCAGTCAGACATTGCCCACTATCAAGCTGGTTGATCATAACGATCTAAAATTCTAAGCGACTTCAGAACACAAAAACTTCAGACTTGGTGCTTCAAGGTCTGGAACAAATTGTCAAAATAAAATTTAGGTCTAACTTGCTTGGATTTTCCGCAACCTCATGTTTGGCATAAAGCTGTTCCTCGAACTTCTGTTCACAAAATGAGAGCAACTTCTAATATTTTGAAATAATAATATATGGAATTGTGTATCACAAGCGAGAGATCTTTCAGGCTATTGGCATAAACATGCATAAAAAGTGAAGTAGTCCTCTTGTGGAAAGGCTCTTCTGCAACCAAAGGCCTTGCTTCACATGAGCCACATAGTGTGGAAAGCCTCGGAGCAAACAGTTTTGAGGAATCAGTCAGCTATCATCCTCATTATCATCGTCTTCATCATCATCCTCATCAGAGCCCTTCTAATAGATAAAAGAGTACAGATTTAGCAACCTTTCAAATTATCTTAAAAACAGAAGTTCAAGAGAGCATGAGGATCTTTTTAACATCCTGAAATCTGGATGGAGACTGATTATCTTTTGCATCTCATTAAATGTTTAACCCCTAGTCCAAATCAAATAAGAATGTTCCCAGGTAAAATATAAGTAAAATATAACCAAATAATAACAACAATCAACTGTCAATTGTGGAAGTTTCAAATAGTCAAGTGACATGAAGCAGGTTCATTAGCAAATAACTGAATCTAAAATAAGAGTCAACTACCTCATCCTCGTCGTCATCTCCCTCGAAATCCTCCTCATCAGCCTCCTGTACCGATTACAGAATAAGATAACAGGTATTTGATGATCAACATGAGATGTAACCTTAACAGGTGAAAATAAAGGACCTACATTGTTGAAGTACTTTAATGGATTGGGCCACAAATCTTCTTTGATGATTTCAGCCACCTGCATGATGCGTCTTTCTATGTTTAAGTCAAGAATTCATCAAATGAAAAAAATGGAGCTTAGTTTCCAAATTAACTTCTGGCCAAAAGGATGCTGTTCCAATGAGACATACTTCATCGGTCATTCCATCGGAGACATTTTTATGCTGGGTTTCCCCAAACCAGCTAAAGAAACTGCATTTTGAAGAAAGGAGAAAAAATAAATGAAAAACTGAAATGTTAATAAAATTGCAACTGCTGGTCGGTACTGAAGAAAACAATGCTGATGATAACAATATCATCCTTGCATACAAAACTAACCACAAGGCATGCTACTAAGTAGAATTGCCTCCAACTTTACTCATACAGAAAACTGACAAGCGTGAGAATGCAACGAGATCTTCTGTTCCCAATGAAGAAATGCCAAGCAAGTTACCAGCTGGAGTTAGTAAATTGTTCTCATGCGAGGAACCAGAAAGCCTGCCACTTATCTGCTTATGTTTCATTCAAAAGATGCTGCCTTTATGTTACTTGCTGTTTCTGATAGGAACAGAATTGCCTGAGAGGGTGGGTTGTTATCTGGCATGACCACAACTGAATATTTTGTATCTCTATTACCTAAGAATTCTCAGGTTTTATATGTAAGGGCTATCCCAGTTTCACACCCCACCCCACCAAACCCCCACAAAGAAAAATCAATTTGTATATGACTATGAATTCACCAAAACTAGATAGCTCAAAATACTATAACTGCTTTTTGAGCCCATGCATACGCTTTTAAGCACCATAGAAATACACCACATGTAAATCAACTACTATACAATATACTTGTTCATATCACTCTTTCAGCCATGCAATTTATTCTCACTTTGAACTTCTAAACATTTATATGCTAATGCATTCTGTTAATAAAAAGTTGCAGAACAGGAAATCCAACCTTTCTTCAGACAAGGGTCGCTTTGTCCCTTTTTTCTCCTGAGCAACACCATTAGCAATATTCTGAGGATATTGTTAAAAAAAAAGCACCAGACATTGATCGATAAGGACTAACTCAGGTAAAATGGCCATGTATTAATATGTAATAGGCTAATAGCTCTTACCATACCGTCCTTCCACTTGATCTCTGTACCAGTTATAGTAGTAGTTCCCTCATCAAGGAATGAATATGTCTTTGTAAGCTTAGTGTCCTCAAAGTAGGGATTAGGGGAGAAGTTCTGGAAACTCATGCATCCAAAAGTGAATTAAGAGAAACAGGCATCCCAAAAGAAAAAAAGGGGCAAGGTAAAATTGATAAAAAATGAGTAACTAGGATTAATCCAACACACTCACAAATGTGATTGAATAGCCGGACTTGACATCTTTGAAATCTTCTACATCTAAGGACACCAAATACTTGAAAATCTTCATGAAAAGGATAAAGTTAAGGTTACCACGAGCACGTAGTCTTAAGGACCAGAAGTGCAGGCTAAAATAAAGAAAGGTGGAAAGTACATGAAAAACTAATGACTTCAGCTGAGAATGTAAATTACAACTACATTTGAGAATAGATGCCATACCTTCTGATCTTCCTCACTCAAAAGTTCACCAAGTGCAGGATGACTTAAGAACTACATTTTGACAATTCAATAAAAAAAACAATCAGGTAACATTCAGCTTAGAAGATGGCTGAATCTAGATCGAAACTCACACACCCCCACACGCACCCAAAAAAATGGAATCACTTACCGCAGTTAACCAAAAGTCTGGAATGGATTGAATGATATCATTCCTTCTACTATATATGGGCCTGCGTAGCTCATTATACTTCTGTTCCACCTCCAAAACTTTGTCACTTGCTTCCTCATTAACCTATCAAGAAACAAAGAAGAATTCCCAATCAAAGGCCTTGCACATCAACATACGGTTCTCTTGGCTTTAATGGCATTTAACGGAAGATGTCAGAAAGATAACAACAACATAAATCTCCAGACAACTGTTGCAAGTCATGCATCATAGAATAAAAAAATGTTACATTTTCAGTTCTCAATAACTTATAGGAAGGCCATGTACCCTTAAGTTTTAACATTTTGATAACAAGCAGATCACATGCAGAAAAAAGAGCTACACTCCCAAAAGAGGAAATTGGCCTGTGAGCACCATATCCAAATCCATTCAAATTTGCATTGAGTAGCTGTTTCAAAAGGTTAACTCTCGAGCAAAATTCATTAAACTAATCAGGCCTTATTTATCTCCTCTCGATTACATGAAGCTCATGAGCACATTAAGTACAGCACTCTTCCAATTCATAAATCATTAACATTAACCCTCGTTCTTGCACATGTTTGGATTCATTACACTTACCTTCTGCAACTAGTGACTTGTAAGGCAAAAATCAGCCCACAATAAGAACCTAATATTATATCTCGGTTTCTGCAGACACAAACTAATGATGATGAAATGAAATCGAAATTAACTGCATTGCAAAGCACAACGGACAAAGACAGAAAAAAAAAATTATCTCCATAAGATAAGCAACTAAGACAACCCCATCAAATCCACAATTTTCCCAATTTCAACAGAACACAATTGCGCTTGATCTCCTACCCAAAACCATCATCCAAGAAGAAAAAGATTCACAATTTGCATTAATCGAGCATAAAATGGAGGGGTGGGGCGGTGGGATCAGATACCCGCTCGAGCTCATCCTGGATCTCCTGGAGCCTCTCGATGGACAAAACAAGCTCCCCATCAATGTGCTCGGAATCGTCCTCCGCCCCTGGCTCTGCCACCTTGGACTTCTTCCCCTTGTCCATCACCATCACCCCCCAAACCCTAACCCTAATTTCCCACCAAAAATCCGAGAACAACACAGAAGAGCAAGAGGGGGTTTTGAGTTTGGAGCGGCAGCAGCCGCGCGAGGGGCCCTTTTTGCATTTATATCTTTAGCGGTCTTACTCGCGGTGAGAATACGGCGTCTGTAGAGCAAAATCCTACGCGGAATCTTAGCCGTCCGATCTAACCAACAAACGAAGATGGACCGTGCAGATTCGCTCCGTTTCCCAGCCTGGCGGAACGGATTGATCGCTACGGTTCCTATTAGGTGCTGTTTGGTTGGACTTTTAAGGCTTATTTGGATGAATTTTAAAATCTTGGAATCAAGAGAATTGGAGAAATTAAATTTTTTTTTTTTTGATCTTGGTGTTTGATTTGATTCCGAAATCTGAAAGCGAAGAAATTATACCATTCCTATTCCCTTTCAATTTTAATTTTAAATTTCAAAAATTTTGAGAGGAATTCATCTAATTCTTAGGAATTACGGTGGAACTCACAAATTAAATGATTAATTTATATAATATTTAGGCCATTTTTTAAAAAAATTTATTTTAAAATTAATTTATTTGTTTTTAATTTTAAAAAAAATTATTTAACTAAAAATAAATTATTTTTTAAAAATTAAAACTTCAAAGTTTATCAAATTATTTAACTTATTAGCTAAAATATAATAAACAAAATTTGAATTAATTTTATTATATTCATATAATTCTCCATTTATGGATTATTTTAATAATTATATTAATTTTTGAAATAATACATTATATTTCTAAGAAAATATGTATTTTAGGTTTATCAAATTATTTAACGAGAAAAAAATATATTATATAAATCCTAAATTAATTGTATTATAATTATAAAATTCTTTATTTTTGGGTCATTTTCAAATTTATATTAATTTTTTAATTAATTTAGCATTTTTAAATATTAATATATTATATTATTCTATTTACTATAAATAAAGTATTTATTGTTAAAAATGGGTATATATGTTATGTTTGTAATTTATATTTATATTTTTTTAGTATTTTGTATAAATTTTAATATTAAATTTAATATATATGTATTTTGCATTTATTAAAATTTTTAATAAAAAATATTAAATAAATCCTAAATTAATTGTATTATAATTCTAAAATTCTTTATTTTTGGGCATTTTTAAATTTATATTAATTTTTTAATTAACATAGTATTTTCTAATATTAATATTTTATTTTATTTTATTTACTTTGTAAATAAAGAATAAATTTTTTAAAATAATATATTTTATGTTTATAAATTATATTTATAATTTTTTATATTGTACCAAATTTAATATTAAATTTAATATATTTTTTAAAATTGATAGAATTAATTATTTTTAAATTTCATTCAAAAAATACTTATCCAAATACTAAAATTAGGCAATTTCAATAATTTTCTCAATTCCTCAAAATTGACATAATTGACCAATTCCTCAATTTTAGTTTGAGAATGCATCCAAACGGATCCTATATGAGGTGAATTGGTTGAATTCTGTAATTTGGATATTTGATTATACTCTAAAATTTTTTAATTGCTTAAATTTTTTAATTTTAGCAATTCTCAATTCTCCATTTGGTTTTGGGATTGAGAGAGAAGAAAACATGAATTTGGGCTATATTTGATGGGGTCTAGTATTTTGTGAATTGACTTCTTTTACAATTTTTTACAACATGAAATCATGGTTTTTCCCTAGCGTCCTTTTTCTAATGAGACCATCACCTTCCTCTTTTGCTGTGATCTTGTGATCCTCTACTGATAATTTCTTTTCTATAATCTTCTATTTGGCCTTTTCCTTCGATGAAATCACCGCTTTTTTCCCACCACCTTCACTTTGATCTAGTGATCCTTGACCAACTTTCACTCCTCATGATCCTCCGTTCAGCCTTCTCCTCAGCTGAGATCATGATTGTCCCCTTCTTCGACTGAGATATCATGATCCTAGAACGGCGGCCGTTCCTCCTAATTCTTTGTTCGGCCTTTTTTTCCGAGGATATCATTGTCTTCTCCACCTTCTTGGCTATGATCTAGTGAACTCACAGTAACTGTTACTCCTCTGTGATCCTTGTTGGCCATTGTTCCTCTCTCTTCTCCTTATCCTCCGACTTAGGACCTCATGCTTGGCTCGTAGGTAACTCTACTTAACTCTTTTCTCCAAGCTATATTGTTGTTGATCTAGTTGCAAATAGTGACAGATGTGCCTGATTTGTCTTTTGGTTTGTTTGTGGATGGTTGATTCATTGATCGCAGTTATAAATTTGGTTCATTTGATCTGATTACCCTTAATTTAAGGGGAATGACTTGAATTGTGTTTGGAGGTCATCTTTGGTTTTGTTGTCAGTTTTGATTTATTGATACTTGTCAACTCATGTATATTATTTCAATTTGTTGCTTGAAGGTTGAAGCATGGTAGTAAATCTTGCATCATGTTAGGTGGTTGTGAATATATTACTTATTTTTTCTTGCTGTTGGTGAGTTTCACCTTTTTATTGCACTAATAATCATGGTTAAAATTTAGATAAAAGCACATGTGAATGTACAGTCAATATTTGGAGATTATGTGAGCTGCGAAGGGCATTAACTTAAGCCCTGATTTGGTAAAAGTTAGTGCTTCATTCTTTTGGCTTTGTTGGATATTAAATTTAGGGTTTGTGATGATTCTAAGGCTTCAAGAATTTGGAAGGTACTTTAGTGTAACTGTACTTCAAGTCTTGAGTCAATGAGGATGTCTAAGTCCTCTCTCTTGACTCTAATATGTATTTTTTGCTGTTTTCAAAAATTGTGATGTATAGACAATATATTTCTTTTATATGATGAATTTTGTGAGAAAGGCTTTCATTTAATTTAATAGTATGTCAATATTTATGGATAATATGGATTGTGAAGGGTATTAACATGAGCTCATTTTTTGTACAAGTTGGTTTTTAGCTCTTTCGACTACATTAGATATCGGATTTATGGGCAATGATAAATCCAAGGCTCCAAGCATTTGGAAGATACATTAGTACAACTATGCCTCAAGTTTTGAGTTAATAAAGATATCTGAGCCCCTTTTTTTTACTGTAATATGTATTGCTTTCAATTTTCTGAAATTGTTTAGTATGAACATTGATATGATGGATTTTGTAAAAGTGATTTCATTTGATGTAAGAGCATATCAATACTCATGAATAATATAGGTTATGAAGGGCATTAACCCTATCTCAAAATTGGTACAAATTGATTTTTAGCTCTTTCGACTATGTTAAATATCATATTTTTGAACTGTAATGGCTCCAAGGTTTGAAGTGATTGGAAAGTATACTAGTACAATTATGTTTCGAGTCTTAAGTCAATAAGTATGTCTAAGCCCTCTCTCTTCACTCAATATATATATTGTTTGCTTTATTTTTTACTAGGGAAAAATTTTATGGCCAATATGTTGATAAGGAATATATATGTTATTATAGTATAATAATGCTTGCTATTTTAGGAAAAATATTGATGAGTCATTTAATCATGAATAATATATTACCGTAGTTATTGACAATTGAAGTTTTTGATAATTATTGTACATATTATATATTTTTTTTGGAGGCAATTCGAACTCTACATGAGTACGAAGAAAAGATAGGAGAAAACATTCTTGCAAATCCACACGACAAACATGATTACAAGGAAAATAAAATTTATTGTAATATTTTGTAAGATTTTACTATTGCATTTGTGTCAATCAAAGTTTAAACTATTTATATACGTGAAATTCTATATTTGTAATGATTTGTATGAATATCACGGTGATCTTAATGTAATTTACTTTGTATTATGAATATTTTCTTATTATGTATAGTCTTTTTTGTTTTTATTAATTTTCAATACTTGTATGTATTATTTTTGTAAATATGTAGAAAGCAAGTCCTAGTTTAACTTATTATTTTGTATTTAAACAGTAAATATTTTTTTAAACCATCATAATTTTGCCATTGTACTATTTAAATTATTAAAGTGTAATTTTACTATTCTAATTTTTTATCTAAAAATATTTTTAGTGCATAAAAGTTAAGTTTATATAACTAAATAAAAATAAAAACTATATTTATAATTCAAAATATTTCTGTCCTTAAACCACTAATATTTTTGCATCTCTAGTATTTTAATTATTAAGGTCCAATTTAATTTATTCATTTCTATATAAAAATATTTAATTAGTGGTATATTATTTAAGTTTATAAATTAACCAGAAAATAGGGGGGGGGGGGGGGTGGGTGGGTGTTAAGCTCATCCATTTTTGTATGGGTGATCCTATCCTAATTTTATCTTTAACCAAATATCAAAAATTAAAGAATTGATGGATTTCATTAATTCTATTTTTAAACCAAATAACAAAATTATTGAAATTGAGAGAATTAACTAAGTTTTTAATTTTAGAGTCAAAATTGAACCAAACACCTTAAAGTCGTGTGCAAATCCGGGTTGGATAGTATGGGGCCCACACTAAACCCTGAATTAAACAGAGATTTTTTTTAAATGGGATTTATAAACGTGATTTACAAAATTAGGTCGAGTTATCTTTGTAAACTATACTAGTTAATCGGCCTTAATCATGCTAATTATTTTAACTCAAAACTTTTCGTTTATTTAACAAATACACGTGTCCGAGATGCATGTATGTCATGACACATGATCTATTGTACATGTTCAAAAGTACATTACCGACCGATTTTTAAAATTTATTTCCTTTATCTACAATTTTTTTTTTCTTTGGTTGGAATACGTTATGTTTTTGTTTTGAATTGATTACAAAATAAATAAGTTGCCGAATATGAAATCCTACGAGCTAATGATATCATTTGAAGGATGAAGAAAAAATTCGAGTCCATTTAGATTGAAATGATTGCAAGAAAATCAAGATTAATTAGTTAAGTAAGTAATTTTTAAAAAATAATTATGTTAGTAATGAATCACGATGAAATTTTAGATGTAAATTTAATAATAGAAAGTTAAAATATGTTTGAAGGAATAGAGAGAGAAATAAGTCGATGATCACAGAATAATCACACAGTCTGCTCTCCATCCAAACCGATCTGATTCGGATGCAAACACGCATTCCGAAACATCCGCATATTATTTTCCCTACAAGCATTTATATGCAAGTTAAGGGGTATATATGCAAGATAAACCTGCATAGCTGCCGCGATGGATATCAACTCCGAAACAAACACACAAACTCAATTTATGTCCATAAAAATTAGGGGAAAAAAGAGAGAAAAATCTATCCTTTCTTGATGGGTCGCGCCTCGAAGCCTCCCTCCTTCCTCTTCGCCAAAGAGTAAGGCATATGAGTCCCCGGAATCTTATCCCAAGTCACGAAGAACGCCTGCGAGAAGTTGTCCTTGTTGCCGTAGAGCTGGTGATGGACATCATGGTGCGCGCTGTTATTCTTGAGGAGCAGCTGGAGAACGTTGCTGGGAGCCAGAGCCCGCAGTGGTCGTCAACCGTCTTCACCGTCGCCAAGGAGAAGAAGAAGACGGCAGTGCAGGAAGTCATGGCGGAGACCAGGAAGGAGATGGCGCCGCCCAAGATGTCCAGCAGGAGCCCCTCTAAAGCGTGGTTGTAGAGGGCCCTGAAGGCCTACGGGACGACGAGCGTGTGGTGCTTGGAGCGGGCGTGCTTATAGAGGAACTTGTTCTTGTGCATGTACCGGTGCATGAAGTATTGCCATGAGTCCATCACGAACATCGCCACCAGGAACTGGCCTGTGATGATCAGCAGAAGCGGCTGTGGTGGCGATGGGCCTCTGTGGCTGGTCGCAAACTGCGGGCGTTTTTGTGAGCATGAGAAGAAATGCGAGAAGAATTTGAAGATTTGAATATGAATGGGTGAATAGTGAATACCATGAAGAGGAGGAGAGAGACGGCAATCTGGAAAGCCTGTTGCAGGAGAACGCCCTTGACGACGGTGGACCTGGAGACGATGTTCTTGGTGTACTCTTTGGATTTGGGATGCCGCATGCAGTTGTCGAGGCCGTCGAGGAGTACGTACATCCCGGAATAAATCCAGTACACTGCAACTGGCACGAAGGTGCCCAGCAGCTCGTCTGATACTCCAAATGCCATTGTCAGGGTTTCTTTCTTTCTTTTCTCCCCCTGTTGATCCAAGTGAACTCGGAGAGGAAGGCTGTTCTGTGAAAATGCCTACATAACTTTTATATTTGATCAGCCAAACAAAAAATTCCAACTAAAGAAGAAAATAAACAATTTGCCAAATAAATTCACTAAAAAACTGGCAAAAAAAGAAGACAACAAACAAAGAAGAAGAAGAAGAAGAAGAGAACAAACCTCATCAGGAAAATCTAAGGAGAAAAGGCTCAGATAAATCTCTACAAAGAAACTCTTTGAGCCTTGTTCAAGAAGAAGAAAAGAGCAAACCCGACGGAAAAAAGATAAGGAGAAAAGGCTCAGAAATCTCAAAAAAAAAACCCTGAGAACTTGTTCTCCTTTGCCTTTTGGAAGGGATGGAGCAACCATGGGATCTCATTTATACTTGCAGAAAGTCCTAAAAAACAGAGGATGCGAGTCCAGCAAGCGGGGCGAGTTTGTCCTCTCCTATAACATTTTTCATATACACCCCTAGCAAAGTTCTTTTGAGACCAAGGACACACTTTGGAACCATTTCCTGTATTTGTAGGGGTGTATATGAAAAAAATAACCCATTATCTTTCCCCTATAGTTCTTCCATGCGAGATGCTTCAATTGTTTGATGCTCTTCGTGTGACAACTAAGCCAGGACTTAGTTGCCATCGATGACTTTTGCTTTTATTTTTTGGTTTTTGGTTTATAATAGTTTGTTGTGTTGTGCTTGTAGAATCTCCCTTGAGAGTAGGATTTGCCTTCTTAATAAGGGAATAACATGATTTATTAACTTCAAAAAAAGGATATCACATGGACGTTGGAACAAATAAGCTTGAGCTGGCTATGATGAAAGGGAAAGTATTAAAAATAGATTTGGAGATAATTTAATGATTTTAAAATGGTGTTTACCAAAAATAAATAAGTTTAGACAAATGTCAGTTTGTTAAAACGTGGCAAATTGCATCATAATCTTTTTTATATTGGGCATAATGATAAATATCCAACTTAAGAGCTGTACTAAAAGTTTTCTTTGCCCACCTTTTGGATATTTACAAAAATAATTATATGTTTTTTGTCATTTTTTTTCCAACTAATGAAATATTCCATCCCTGAAACAAATTTTTTTTGCCCAAAAAAATGCCTTCTTTTTCTTCTTCTGCACCGACTGCATTACATTCAGAGAAATCTACAGGATAATAATGTGGAATGTACTGCTAGCAAATGAATCTAAATGCTTGTAGCAGGACAATAGCACGTGAAAGCATATGATTGAGATGGGATAATTCTTGTGGTGAGACAGATCATGCCAAGCCTGCAGATTCTAAAAGATGGAAGTAAAAGTTCACTTCATGTCTCTATGTTCAATCTGAAGCAAGGAACAGATTAAAGAATATGTCACCTGAAACTCAGAAACAATGCTCACTGAAAAGTCAACACCAACTTCCCAACAAATTATGCCAACAAAATTGGAGTATCTCCTTTTTTTTTTTTTGTGGTGAAGAAAGAAAATTGGACTTACCCTGAGAAATAGCAGCAAGAAGAAAAGGGAAAATCATCCTAAGGAGGACTTTTGAATCTTTCTCCCAAGAAAAACAGAATAAGGAAAACAGACACTTTATCAACATGGGATCCAAGAAAGAGACAATTCATGTATGCCTTCTTAGACTTCAAAGACAAAATAAATCAAAAGGACAAGATTGACCAGTCTTTCAACAAACATAGCAGACTAATTTTTTTTAAAAAAAGAAACATAATGTATGGTTCTCAGTTGCCATTTCAAAAAGATTTTTCAACACCACCTGTGAGATTTAGCCTCAAGTCCAAGTCTGTGATTAGCTAAAGTAGAAGGTAAATAAAAATGAAAAAGTCAAAGCAATCAAAAATTGTGCAACATCAGAGAGTTGAAGTTCCAAAGTTTAGTGTCATATTGCATGCATGCATGCAGATAATGATTATACAGGGCAGTGAAGCATACAAAACAGTCAAGCACACTATTTTAATACTGGCATACTGAGATGAGGATAAGCTTACATTTCCATTGACTTGCTTCCGCATATCTCATAAGCTTCCAATACGTTGCCAAACAAGCAAGTAAAGAAGTTATAAAAGAAGAGAAATTGAAGTGAAGATGAAGAAATTAAGTGCTAAAAGAATGACAGCCCACATGATTAAATGGATTCAGAACCTATTGGTTCTATTAGAGCTACAGGGATAGGTATCATCAACACAGGAAAAAAAAACAGTAACCATAAATGGATTTGGTTATGTAGTAAGCCAAGTAAAGCGGCGATGTAGATCAATCAATATCACCGATTTTCATAAATAGTAGTATCCGAATTGAGTACAAACACTGCTAACATCAAAAATGAACCATAAGAAGATAATCACCACCAGCTTATTCACTCAATAAAGAACTCCTGCCCATTATGCAAAAATGCCTACCGGTAAATTAATTAATAACAGTTAACTATATCTTCTCATTTAACATAGAGCAAGTATTACAGGAGAACTACAAGAATCTGAACCAACTGACTAAATTTAGATGCAACTCATGACTTACAAAAAATTGTAAAAGCACCTTCCTTTCCTGTTCAACCAGCAGCAAACCAGACGTTTATCAGTAACAAGTCTAGCATCTGAAGCAAATCTCTGTTGTCCATTCAGAATCTCATCTGACCTTTTGTCCTCAGTGGTGAAGAGACCAAGCAAAGGATGAGCTTTAGCAAAAGTGTTCAATGATGATTAATCCCTTGGAATTCTGCAGTACAGCAGCGGAAATCCTCTTATCAATCACATCAACTTTGCCACTCAAATCTTGCCAAGTGTAGAGTTGCAAAAATCAGACTACTAACTTTCCTGCAGAAAGATCCTCATTTTTCCTGTTCCCAGTGAAAATGTGTCAGCAATCAGCATTTGATGCATGAAGCCAAATAGTCAAGAGAAAACTTCATTCTGTGAACAGAAAAAGAGCTATTTTCTGAAATTAATAAGAAGAATCACAGAAGCAAGAATGAATATCATTAATCTTTTCTGGGTGCTCTAATAGGTACCTTTGTATCAATAGGTACCTTTGCAATTGATACAAAGGAATAAAAACAATTGTTGCCCATAAATGCATGAAGACGTTTTCAATTTAACAAAGAGCAAAATTCTGTTGCAGCTGAACTCTGAGCCGTTCTCATTCTCAATAAGAAAGATGTGTTTCCCATAATGGAATGCCTATGAGCAAGCTCAAAAGCCTCACGAATTGGTGCTCCCATAGATCAAATCACTTCCAACAGTCATTTCATCTTTTCACTAAACTAATGAACACCTAAAAATACAAGATGTTGATCAAACCAGGCTCCAGTCACAAGAAGTTTGAATGCTCCAGGAAACTAGAAATTTATAATGACGAAAGGTCATGAAGACTTATGATCAGAATTCCAAGCAAAAAAGCTAATGTGTTTATATCTTGAGAACTTTTTTTTGGAGCTAAACTTTTGATTCTGTACATGGACAAAAAATTGACTACAACTTGGAAGCTTGAGATATAAGTCCAGCATATTGTTAAAAGAGGGAAAAAGGAATCTCAATGTGGAAACGAGAACAACAATCATAAAATGCTGCAAGAAAACTGGATAATCATTGTCCTGTGAATGGAAAAATAAAGAGCAAAAAAAAATAATAAAATAAAAAAGAGGTAATCTCAAGTGCAATATTTTACTGGAGCAAGGTTCAGGCCACATCATCTCATAGTGGCAGCTAGGCACATAAAATTAAAGACGTGATCCACTTGGACAAGTTACACAATCCTTAACAAAATCTACATCTAGAAATACCCAGACAACAAATCCTAAAAAACGAAGTGTACATCCAGCATCAAGATAAACATGGGACACATGAAGCCATAAGCTAGTCGCTGCAGCAAAGTCATCCAAATTCAGAACAAGCATAAATCAACATATTTAATACTCTAAATAATAACAGAATGATATGTGCGATACTTATCTCTTATTTTTTGTAGAAAACGAGGTTTTAGCAATTTCTTAAAAAATGTTGCCACAACAATGTGAAAAAAACAGCCATGTGATACTTATCACCAAAATAATGGTGCATATGCTTTATTAGCATCATCCCTTCATATCCCAATAGTAAATTAAGAATTACGGGTGCACATTGGAAATCACAAGTTCCAGTCATGAGAAGTAATGTGAGGAGAGGTCCTTACAACACAAGGTATACGCCTTAAGACGGAAATGACAAACAGGCTCTACATGTCATGTATTCCATTCCATGATGCATAAGCTACCTAAGGAATAATAAAGCAAAAAAAAAAAAAAAACATTTTCTTTTCCTTTTTGCTGTACTACCGAAACTATCAAACTATTTGTTTGTATGCAACATTGAGAAACATGTCTGTTTCATCTACAGTTTGTGCTCAACCTTCTATGTTGCATTTTCTTTGCTATCTTACTTGCCAGCAGAGTCAAAAATAGATTTCGTGGTGCTAATTAAGCGTTATTCTCTTTGAGCTATTAGTATCATTGATTACAAATATGAAAAGCATTCACCCTATTAAATTAGAAGAAATAAGAAATTAATAATTTATATAAACAGGTAAATCAACATGATAATTTAATCAAGCAAAGAGATTATAAAAATACAATAAAAGATAATCGACAACAAGTTAAGCACTTACTTTTTAAATATTTTAACAAGCGATCTTGGCCTCTCAAATCCATCTTTAGAAACAGAATTCTCTTCTTGGTCGTCTTCCTCCTCCGTAGGTTTAGGCTTGCGTTGTTGCCGTGATTCTGGCTTCCAGCGAGCTTTGGCCAGAGATTCACCAAGCAAACTTGCAATGCTTGTTGCCATTTCCTCAGCCTTCTGCACGTAAGGAAAAGTCTCCTCTTTAAAGTGATGTGACAGCCATAAATACATGGACAGGACCTGATGTTTTGTCTCAAGATCCAACAACTCCGCGTCATTCTTGGCAGAGCCCCTTGGCATCCCCATGGCTATACTAACTGGATGATTCTGGCTATAGTGAGAAGCAAACCGCAAGAGATGGTACATTGCCTTTGGATCCCTGATATTGACGGGTGCAAAGCAGAAATTGAACCGATCTTGTAGAGATAACCCTTGCACCTTTTCCAACATATTAGCCACTTTCCTAACACTGTCATGCTGGCACAGGAAATAGGAACCATCAAGCCGGCAATTCTCACGGAACTTGTCCAACAACTGGGGGAAAGTAGCTTTTGGAAATTGCCCAGCAAACAACTCCACTTGCTCGAAGAATGGAAATAAACCAACTTTCTTCACCTCATCAAATGGACGTTGTAAGCACTCAATCAAGTACTCCAAATCATCCAACTGAAACGTCGTGGCAAGCCCATCCGGGTATCTACTACCCCTGCGCCCTGCACGCCCAGCTATCTGCTTTACCTGCGAAGCCGGAACAGGCACCATCCTATCTCCATTATACTTTGACAATGTATAGAAAACAACCCTCCTGATATTCAAATTCAACCCCATTCCAATGGCATCACTAGCCACCAACACATCATACTCGCTATCCTGATCATTAAACAACTTTGCCTGGTGCCTCCTCGTCTCCGGAGGCAATGCACCATAAATAACACAACACTTATGCTTAGAAAACTTCTCAATCGCCAACTTCACCTCAAAAATCTCCCGTCTTGAGAACGCAACAATGCAATCCCCAGATCGCACATTCTTCAAGTCCCCCAAAAGTGTCTTCGCCTCCACAACTAATGGCTTAAACCGATCATAGTGCTTAACCTCAAGCTCATCCCCTGTCTCCTTACAAATCTTCTTAACAATCTTGAGCACGCTCGGGTCTCCACACAAATGTATCTCGTCGGCCTTCAACCCGAGCAGCGCTCTACTCCAAGCATAACCCCGAGTTGGGTCGGCCATCATTTGAATCTCATCGATGACAGCAACATCATAGAGTTCATCAGTGGACACCATCTCAATAGTACAAGCCACATGGTTTGAGAAAGGGAACGTTTTCTTCTCCTGTCCAGTATGCAAACTACAATATACACCCAACCAATTGACCTTGTCGAATACCTCCATGGCGAGAAGCCGAAGCGGGCTGCAGTAGACGCCGTGCTTGGCCTCCATGAAGCGCTGGAGCGCATTGTAGGTCTTGCCGCTGTTTGTCGGGCCGCAGTGGTAGATGATCCGGCGCTTCATGGCGCGAGCGAAGGGGAACCAGGTGTGGGGGCGGGTGAGGTCGGCCGAGTCCATTTGGACTCGGAAGCTGCGGAGCTCGTCGGGGAATTGGTCGAGGCAGAAGTCGGCGAAGATCGGGAAGAGGAAGCGGGAGCTAGGGGATTCGTCCGGGTTCGAGCCCGACTCTACTTGGAGGGAGAGGAGGTGGAGGAAGAGGTCTTCGGGGATGCGGGAGAGGAGGAAATAGCGGAACTTGCGGGCGGCCGTGGGGAAGAAGGAGGCAGGGATATAGATGGCGAGAGCCTGGTCGGCTGCCCAGGGAGACTTAGCGAAGGCGCGGAGGACCAGGGTGAGGGTCTGCCATTCCGCGCGGCTGAGATTGGTGGAGCCATCGGGGAGGGAGCGGAGGCGGGAGTAGAGACCGCCATCCGGCTTGTTTGAATTGAGACCATTGTCAGGACAAGATGGCGGGAGAGTTGGAGAGATAAAGGACGAGCAGGAGGAGGAGGAGAAAGGGAATTGGGGGTGGTAATTAGGTATTGGGAGAGGAGGGATGAGAGGGGGAGGGGAAGGGTGGGGAAGAGGAGAGAGGTGGTGGTGGACGAGGAGGAAGGGGCGGAGGCAGAAGAGAGAGGAGCGGGAGGCGGAGAGGGGGCGGAGGAGGACGGCGGCCATGGATTTTCTATTTTCAGGCGGGACAGAACGGGAAGGGAGGAGAAAAAAGACGATGGGTGTGTGAGGTCGGCCGGATATTGCGGATTCGGGTTTTAGGTCATGAAGCGGGTCGGGTGAATAACTTGGCATAGCCCAGTTCGGTCAATGGGCCGCTTTGCCACAACAAGACCGAAAGCCTAGTCCGAGAATATTTACCTTGGGCTAGGATTTTACATGTGGGCGAATACTCGAGCTTTAATATTGCAAGCCCGAATAGACAGAGCAGGATCGAGTGGACTACTTGGTCCACAGAACACGAAATCGGCCAATTAGAGGCTGATAACTAGATTAAAAAAATCCGGCGAGCTAACAACTGACTTGTAAAATCCATATAAATAACACAAGAATAAAAGATGATGGAATGATCAGAGCAGCTTACATTAAATTTCAAATTACAGTTAGGGTTCCATTCCAATTATGGAGACAGAATTTTACAACACAAAAAATCAGATGCCTTGGATTTTGCAAGAACATCTCTAAAATACATAAATCTAAAAATAGAAGCAAAATTACAAACAACCATAAATAGCAAAGCCTCATGGCAACCAAACAACAAAACATGCTCAGTTTTCTCATGAGTCCATGTTTTATCCAAGAATGCTCTTATGCCCCCATGACCATCCAGGTATCAGCCTTCTTTGCAGAAGCCAGAGCTGAGTTGTCCAGAATTCTAGTAATGATTTCGAATTTACTCCTCAGCTGTACTGTTACCTGCTCCACCAACCCAGTATTGCTTCACAGCAACCAGTATCTTCTCTGGCACAAGAGGGCCATCCTCGTGATCTACCATCTTTGTATTCCATTTCATGCCACTTGCCATCCTCTTTACCTTCATCAAGACATCAACTTCCTCACGGAATATAACTGCACCTTCTGGTCTTAAGATGCGGTCCATCTCTAGGAGAATGTCTTCCATTTTGCACCTGGTTCAATTGGATGATAGATATATAGTAATGAAATGCTCCTCATGTTCCAATAATCTCTCTCTAAATTTCATTCCAAGTAAGCCAAAAGAAAAAAAAAACTTACCTGTCTTTATACAGGCTGAAAACGCCATAAGCATGAATAAAGTCGTATGTCCTTGGGTATGTGGAGAAAGCCTCACACCTAGATCAGAAAAGGTAAAATGGTTAAGATGATACAGAATTAGAGGAATGAAAGGCAATACCGCATAATATACAAACAAAATTAGTATCACTAGGAGATCGCAATCTCATTGATCAGATCTTATTTTGAAGAATCAATGATTCAATGCAGGAATGAAGTGTATGGTGGTAGAAATGATTCAACTTCAACAGGGTCAAATAAAGGTGGCAAGCAGTATAACCACCAATAGGTGATCTGTAAAGATCAGTTGGACACATTATAAGTTACCCAAATTAATAAATAAAGCCAAAAGGATTTATGATAGCGGAAATATCAGCTGTATGCACAAAAAACAGAACATACCAATCATGGTAGATGCCTATCAGTCCTCGCTCATATATGACACCCAACATGGATTTCTCAGCAATAGTTGGCACAACATTCATCACCCATAATTTTGGAGATTCAATGGCTGCAGCAAAACTACCAAAACCAGCATTCATATCCATTATATTGCGATACCTTCCAGTATCAAGATACTTGTTGATGTTCTTATAAGCTTTAACATGTTTTTTCCACAATTTATTATCTTCCCTATATGATTGAACTGAAACACTGTGCACAGCACCACTAGATATTCTAGGAGGAACAGCATTCAGTCTTTCGGGGAATGCCATTAGTTGCCCTCCAGCAACCTCTCCAGGACTGTTCACCTCAGGGAAAGGAGTCACACAAGCCTCCATCTTCTTGTACCTAATACCACCAAGGAGTGAAAACTAGTGAAAAGGCAAGTACAGATATAGACATAATACTTTCTAAGGATGGGTACAAACATCACAGAAGTCAAACAATAAGTTTACCACTTCAGCTAAAGCAGATAACAAATGCCATTATGTTGATTCACAAACCAAGAACATGGAACAGGAAGCTGACTTTGACTGAAATGAAGATAGCAATGTCCTATGTGGCGTAATATAACTTGTCTATCTAAAACAAATGCCATTTCTTTCAACACTACACTAAAAACAGTATCCTTCAAAGAACGCTATCCAACATTACCAAAAGCATTCTACATGCAAAAAAATATAGTAGTAAGAAAATTCACTGCCACACGAAGCCCATTT
Organism: Trichopus zeylanicus subsp. travancoricus; assembly: GCA_005019695.1. NCBI lineage: Eukaryota > Viridiplantae > Streptophyta > Magnoliopsida > Dioscoreales > Dioscoreaceae > Trichopus > Trichopus zeylanicus. The sequence continues at coordinate 54,152 of RXID01022011.1, read as the reverse complement.
TTTCCTACAACTATGCAACTTGATAGATTGTCAATAATTTGAGCATGCATCCCAAGGAAATACGGAGCATCAGGAAAAACTGACCCAGAAACTATATTATGAGCAAACATCGTATACAAAATACCAACCTTGACAATTCTTAAAGTTATTTTGAAGAAGCATAATACCACCAAGACAAGTTCTTTAATATATGTATGTACTTGACAACTTTAAACTCATGTAACAGAAGCAAAATCAAGAAGCTGCCAAGATATTTTCAATATTGAACTGAAAAAGAGAATTTTCGCAGCAGAATTTCACAACTGAAATGCTTCAGAGTTTGAAGGATTTAATTATTATGCAATTGTATAACAAATTTGTGTAAAGAAGCCTACCAGACATCATCTGGATTTCTTGATTTACAAATGGTAACACGAGACTCAACTTGCCTCCCGGCGCAAGAATCAGCATTTATTCTCTTCCTCCAGATAGCAATTTCACCCTTTTCAGAAACCTTTTCCCAGCAAAGAAGTGCAGCAATTTCTTCAATCTTCCTCTGTTCCTCCTCAAGGTCCTCCTTTGCTCGCTGCCAAGCCTTGTAGTTAGTCCTCCAATTGATTGGTGGGCCAGAAAGCACCCAATAGCCACCAGGCCTGAGAACCCGATCTACCTCCATCATGTACATTCCATCTGAAAACAATATATTTCAGTAACACATTCAGGGGGAAGAAATGAAACAACCATGGCACTATTGGCGCACATGCAAAGCCCTCCTTTCACCATGTATCATGCAAGAGATTACAGCCTATGCTCAAGTTTAGAATTATGAAGCCACAGAATTTCATTTCATAAGCAACATCAACTTAAAAAAAAAAAAGAACAGTAGAGGAAAAACAGACAAAAGCTCTAAATGAGTAAACAAGGCTTCATTATCAATTCAAAGAATAAAAAAAAATGGTTCACACTAATCCTCACCATTTGATCCCCAGGGAATTAAGCACCTTGAACAGTGAGCCATGTCAAAAGCCCTCGATGGATATGGCAGCTTGATAGTTCCAAGGACACCTATGACGGCAGGCACACCTCGTTCTAGGGCAAACTGAACCTGTGCCTCATGGGAGTCCCTTGGTGCAAATGACATAGCAAGAACATTCCTTTTAAGCAAGTATGCACCCCAGCTTGCAACCTGAAGAGGTTGCATAATCAGTGGATGCAAAATGTTTGTTAAGAGATAATTTAAGATGTAACTAAAGATACAAGATAATATTGCCGAAGTTCCCCGTGAATGACATCTAAGATAGAAAACAAGCAAAAGTTATGCATAACTACGAAACAGATGAACACAGCATAAAGAAAATTGAGCATACTCCACATCCAGTGTCCAGTGCAGTTCTCACGGTCCCGTTTGCAATTGGTATAACAGATGCAAGCTGATCAATATATTTATCTGCTCCTTGAGGGAACTGTGTACCTCCTCCTGGAAATCTAAACACATTGCCCTCATACTGAACCCAATTCTGAACAGCCTTCTCAACCGTCAAGCTCTTGTATGGGACATTTGCATAGGGAACGTAGTCTCTGCTCTTTGGCCAGGGAAATGGGGCCACATATCCTTTTGGCGCTGGAATAAGGCAGTATCGCTTTTCTTTCTCGGGAGGACAATGCCTCTCCCTGTAATTCATGTTAGGCCTAGGAAATTTCATCGCCCGGTCTTGATCTTGACAAGGAGTATAATCAGTATAACGGTCATGACACGGCTTGAAGGTCTGAACTTTGGAATCTGGAATATCAGCAGAGCCGCTGTGATGAGTCTCAAAATTGAGATTAGACAGAACAGTGCAATCCGTCTGCTTTGTTATTTCAACCGCTATGCTGTCTCCTTTGCCAAAACCACTCTTCTGCCAGGCACCGAGCACATAGAAGAAGCAGCACATGCCAATCACAATAAATATGGACACAGAGCTTCGAGTCCTACTGTCCGATGCATTGCCTTTAATAGCCATGATGCACCTGAAAAAAGTATTTGATCGCGTTTACATATCAGGAGCTAGAACGGTAGAACTGAGGAACTTACTATTATTTCTCTAAAAGAATACATATTGCTATTTTTTTGAGGGAAAACTCACATCCCTATAACCAAAACAAGCAATATATCTGCTCAGGACAGCAAAAATATGCAGCTCACGAGTCATTCAGCAAATATGCACATCAAATATAGTAAAAATCATAATCTCGCCATAACCAACGCTCAAATGATACTAGAAATTACGGAAAGCTTTGGCTACCATCCAAGAGATCATACATGGCAACCATTATTGTTCAGATCCAGATCTGATGATCTCCCCATCCACGCATCCAAAAAAATCCTCTTTTTTTGACAGAAGTAACATTCACATCGATCCGGGGAACAGCGAAGCTAGCATTTTTGGCAGGGAAAAAAGAACCAAGCTCACCAATGACACCAAAATTCATCCAAACTCGCAAATTCTCGAGAAATCACCATAATTCAAGAAAAGAGAGCAAATCTGGAGAAGACACGCTGATCTGAAGCAGCAATGAAGCGACATACCGCAGATCAACCGAGATCGAACTCGGGACCGGAGCTCGAACGAAACCCTAGATCAGCTCCGGAGCCGCGCAGAAAACGAAGAGACAAGAAGAGATCAATCGAAGCTGCGATTCGGAGAAATTTATACGCGCGATTTTTTTTAGTTTATTTGTTTTTCCGTTGAATACTTCGATTGGAGATCTACGCATCACCAAGCGGATTGACACTTAGATCCGCTGTGTGTTGCTGACCGTACACGTGTGCCTCGAGAACCGAACCGACCCTGATTTTCCGGAATTCATAAGCACGAATTTCACATTTGCACGTGTACAGCTCGGAAGCCAAGTGCAAGTTCTTTGTTTTAAACGAAACGAGAAGATGAACGATGAATCCATGTCTTCCTGTAACTCGTAGGAAAATATCGCCTCGATTATGCTTAACACCGGAAAACTCAGTGGAGATAGCTGACACGACACGTGGCAATCCTTTATTGGTCAAATGGATAACGTCATCATCGGGGTCGGGTTCGTGCTGGCCGTTGAAAGAGATCGGACGGTGACATTTGGTCGAAGCTGTTTGACTTGGAATTATTGGTTGGAAAGTCCCGATCTGCTGATTGTGAAATAGGCATTCTCTTTGCTTCTTATGACGCGTGCCGTGTATCTTGATGAAATGGTGACGCGGCTCTGTTGAAAACATTCGTGTTTAGCGGATTGTAGCCGTTAGACGAGCCCAGTAGAACTAGTGTCGGCGAGGAACGAACCAGCTAAGATATAGTGCACCGGGGGATTCACTACGCTGTATAATGTACGGGTCACGACAGGCTTTGATGTGGGAGTGACGCGTGTCACCGCTGTGGGGCCCTGATGCACGGCGTGAATGGATTTAACGCGGTTGGGTCCGGCTCGATTTGTGTTGATGAGTTGCGTAACAGGTTGTCAACCGGTGCGAAGAAATGTGATTTTTGCCGCGGATTATATTGTCTTGTTTACATCATCAAGATTTTAAGAAGCAGGTTTGGATTAAATTGCGGCGTAATTTTATGCTTTTTTTTATTTTTCTCAAACCTACAAAATTTGGGGGGTACGTTGGCGCAGTCACAACTCACACTGAGAAGTTGATACACAGCAGGCTTCCAAAATAATTGAATCGATCATTTAAGTTTGATATTAAAATTAAGCTTCAATTCAATATTAAAATTAAAATATAAAAAAAATAATTTGATTAAATTTTATATATTTAAATATTAATTTAACTAATAAATAGTTTTCTTTTTTTTTGATATTATTTATTGAGATTTAAATGAATAAAAATAAGAATAGTACGGTAATCTAATTTTTTAAAATAAAATAAAAATTTTGATTATTTTTTTAATATTTAGATAATATGACAGTCATAACTGAATGATCTTGAAGCAAATGATTCAAGTAAAAGCAAAAGACATAAGTGAATTTTCATATATAAAAATTGAATAATTATATTTGTGTTAGGCAAGTGATTAGATAATCATCTAACATGCATTGCTACTAATTATTAAATGTCTAAATAGTTGTTGTATGCCTAAACAATCGTATTTGATTACAGAAATTTCAAAACTCTTTTTTTTTTCCATCGCAAGACGATTTATTCATGGACATTTAAATAGCTCCTCAACGATATTTATCGATCTCCGGTGTCTAAGACAAGATTCTTGTGACCAGCTTCAGCAGGTGGAGCACACAATTCTTGCTAAGTTATGATTTGTCATCAATTAACTTTAACTTTTTCATTTGCTTGAAATCATGAACAGTTAATGGGAAGAGATAACAAAAATTGGCCAATTTCTGCGAACTCTTTGCATCATGAAATTTTCTATGTTATTTCATCGCATCGAGAGAGAGAGAGAGACATGGTTAGGAGACGTAACAACGGGTTTTCATCTTTCATTATGCAACATTCTCCCTTTTTCTTTTGATCCGTGGAAACTATCGATATGAAGAAAAATGAGAACATATGGATTGCTCTGTGCTTTTATCAAGCCAGCAATTTCGCCAAACAAAGGAAAAATAATCACCAGATGAAATGATAAACAGCACATGGCACCCATTGATTGCTCAGATTTTTTCTCTCTATTTTAACTTTGCAAAATCACATTCTGCTGCTTTTCTTGTGCTGAAAAGTTCAGAATTTTATATTTTCCTGATGCTTACCTGCCAAGAAAACTGATCAGAGTAGTAGAAGTAATTTCTCCATTCATTTGAAGCTCTTCTTTAGAATCTTTACGAATCAAAGCAAAAAATAAAGCAAATCTATAAAATCATGGAATATGTAAAATTATCTAGCAAATGCACTAATCTGAGGATTAATCCTAATCCCTGCAAGTATGGTCCTAATGGGGCCCTTAACAACACTAATAAGCTTTAGATAAATATTAGAAAATGCCGCCAACTTTAAGAATCTCCTCTTCAAAGTGAGGGCCAAATCATGAAATTTCCTTTGCAGACCTTTAATTTCTTTTTCATTCTTTTTCTCAATTCCCATATCCTATAATACTAATACTCTAACAGAAGCCTAACAGAAGATACCAGTGTCTCCTTAAAAAGAAAAGAATAGATGAGTATCCATTCTAAGTATCAATCCAGAAAAGGAAATGCATCCGTACAGTGCAAGCTATTTTTGCTTTTGCGTGCACGTTGCATGCGAAGGTAAAAGTACATGCGCATGCATAGATTTATTAACGACAGTAATATCTTTCTACTTCTTGTGGTCCTGGTCCATAACGTTCAACAAAACCGAAATCAAAGCAAAAGCAAGAAAACATAATCAAAGGAGTTATGAGTCCTCTTCAAACAGCATTTCAGAGAACACTTCATCTAAAGCATCATCAGATTTCATCAGAAATATGAAACTATACTGTTGCAGAAATATGGTAAAAGCTGTTTCTGCTGTTTGTGTTCTATTAGAGGTATCTTCTAATGCACAAGTACTGATAAAATGCTTCTTTCAGTTAAAGTTCTGAGAGTTGTGTTACAGAAACTAGCCTTGTAAAAGCAACAACAGCAAGTGCTGCACTTTTGCTTTTATACAAAGTTAAAGGCCGGGGCCCAGCCTATGGTGTTCGCCTTGGACCATGACCAGTCCAACATCTTAAGCTCAATGAAGCCCTATTCCTCGATATATTTTTTTCCTAAAGTGGGAGAATTGGTGCTTTAGGAATAAACCAAGCTGCATGTGCTTATGTACATTAAGCTATATACAAATATAAAGAAGCAAGTAAAGAGGAAGATGGTCTGCACCCATAAAAAAGAAAATCAAAGATTGTCATTAAGCTGCAGGTGATACAGGAAAATAGCAAAGACTCGTCTTGGGGGTTAGCTAGTTTCAAAGAAAAGAAGGTTTCCCCGCTATAATGGCAAAGCAAAGCACAAAGAAACACCTTATTTAGCACAAGAAACCATGCAGCACAGTTTTCGTATGTTTGCATGGATAACTGTGCATCTTGATTCAAAGGAGAAGTTTTAAAGAAGAAGAAGATCATAGAACGGGGCATAAAGCAATAGTTGGGCTTGTTGGGTCCCTATTCCCAACTCATTCTTTGAGGCTTCCTTAGAGAGAGGGAGAGTAAAGGCAAGGAAGGAGGGAGTCAGAGGAAGCAATGAAAAGATACTTGGCTTCCCAAGAACAGGGCTCCAATTTTCTTTATTCATACCTGTCAGAACCTTCCAAAACGGCCTTAAAGTTGCTTGCATTGCGGGCATATGATTGAAGTGAATCTATATTTCTCTAGGCGTTTTTGTGGACCCTGCGCTTTTTGCTTTTGGACCCAAAATCCACGACAAAACAGAACTATATCTACGAGAAGAGAAGAATCGGAGCCTCAGAGCTGCTCATTTTCTTTACTCCCCTAACCAGAGATACCTCTGAATACAAGCTCTGCTTGAGGTACAATGGGTTCCTATACTTACAGGGTCTTCTTCCTTCTTGCTTGTCTATGGTTCGTAGCTCTTGAACCACACAAGGTCTACGGCCTCAGAGGCATAGGCCTCGTACTCAGATGGGAAGAAAAACGCGGGGTACCAGCAAAGAAGGAGCGCATGCTTACTGACATTGATGTTGTTGGCCTTGATACTACAAGGAAGTCAGTGATGGCCCCTTCACCAATTGATCCTAGCCAAATGAGCAAGAGGAAAGTCCGAAGAGGATCTGACCCCATCCACAACAGGTGCTGATGATTTATCATCAATTAGCTGTTGTTCCTGTGGAGCTACGAGGGGCAGAAACTTTGTTGACGAAGAAATGTCAGGATGGAAGTAATCGACGTCAAGGTTTTGTTATTATGGAAGTTCTTCTCCTTCTCCTTCCTCACATGGATTGTCTTGTTTAATTGTTCAAAAGTTTTGTTATAGAGAGATTTTATAGAGATGCTTAAAGGAAAAAATGTCAGAAGTCTTCCATTCAGCAACTATCTCTGTTTTTTTCCTGAGCTCTGAAGAAGCAGATATATGACTCAGAGAAGGTGCTGATGAAGGATCAAGTTGGAGTTTGCATATTTAGTAGATTGTTTGGTTTAGTTGCAGATATGGAAATGAAACTAGAATTCATATTCGCAGTTCATTTTAGTTAGCTTTATCAGAAGGCTATAATACTGTTCGTTCGATTACCCAAAAAAAAAAAAAGATGGGGAAGAGGAGAGGAGGGAAGACGGGGGGCGTGGGTGGGGTGTGTGGGCGGATGAGTGGTTGGGGGTTAAGGAAAATGATAACTGCTTATTCATAATTTTAAGCTCTCTCAGATGCATCAACTAATATATGCTATTTGGTTCGAGTTGTCAATCCTAGGTTTTTTGCAAACTGTCTTCTTTTATCAGTCTTTCCAGATTCATTTTAAGGATATATTACTAGCATATTTTACTTATTTTCTCATGAAAGGGGTAGGCTCAATCTACTGGCTGAGGATTTTGCTTGTCAAGTCAAGTTGCCTCAAAAGAAGCAGTTGTTCTTATTCTGGCAGAAATATCATATCTTTTAGTGCTTGAATGTTTCTTATCTTTTAGTTGCATCAAAAGAAGCAGTTGTTCTTATTTTGTTGCATTTCGTTCACTCCACACAAGAAGAAAATGGAAGGGGGAAGAAGAACATGGATTTTCTTTTATAACTTCCTCTCATTTTTCCATTTCTGATCACAGCAAATAGGAGATCATCCAGATCTCTCAATAGACACTCCCCATTTTCAAAGTTCTGTCACAATTTTTGGCATACAAATTCCTTCTTTACCTTGTCAACCAAATTATGCATATACTAAATTATTTTATTTCTTGGCCTTTTTATCTTCTTTTTTTTACAATTTCTCTTGAAGAAAACACTATATAACGTATTTTCAGCAAGGAAGTGCCATCAAGTCAGGATCAAGAAAAAAAAAAAAAGAAGAAAAGGAAGAAAATGGAGATGTTTGTAACAAAATATTTCATTTGTTTGTATGATGAACCAACCTACAAGTAATTACTGAAGAATAAAGTTGCCATATTCAAGGAAGGCATTCTTACTGGATGTATGTATTTAAATTTGCCCTCAGCTATATCTAGAGTTCCTAAATAGCACAGTCTCTGATCGGTCAAATCTGCTTTTCTTATGAAGTTTCAAGCGAACAGATGGTACCTTGCGGGCAACAGCTTCCCAGATCATCTGAACTGCATCCCCTTGCTTTGATGGGTATTGATACTCAAAATGATGTGCTATTTGCTTCAATTTTTGCCACATCTGGGTCCATTCATCGCGACTGATTCCTCTTAGTAGATTCAACAAAAAACCTTTCCTCAGAGCATCCGATGCACGCACAAAAATGCAAAACTCTGAATAGTCCAGAACATCCTCAAATGGTAGTTCAATGTCATCACTGATGATCACAGGAACACAGTGGCTGACAATGGCATCAAATAAGCGGTTTGAAGAGGGTGTATCCCCAGCGATATTAAGACAGTATTTCGAAGATGCCATTCCTCGGCCCGCACTACTGATTCCATGTCCTCGAACAGTGCCATAAGCAAAGTGTACATCTTTCTCATCTCTGAGAAGTTGATAAAGTTCTTGGCGGATAAAGCCACCCTAAAACCATATGCAGTACATAGTCAGTTGAGGTGGAAAAGACAGATTAAATCTAATCCAAACATTAGGTACAAACACATGGTTCTCTAGCATTACAAGCAGTGAAGAAAAATATCTTCAGCTAAGTTCACAACATCTATAAGAGCTTGTGCCCTTTCCCTAAAGACATACAAGATATGATGGATGAATGGAAGCACAGGTGAATTAACACAGAATAAATGGCTTATACAAACAAAAACCAATGCAGGGAGGACATAAAATACTGAAATCAAAATGACTTACATCCTTCCTAAGGATTACTCCTTGGAAGTAAACCAGCAAAGGACGATCTTCAAAAGCTGCAGAATCCTTGCCAAGTGAATTAACTACATGCCTGTAAGGAGCAATTATATCCTTCTTGATATTTGCAATCTCAACAGGATATCTACCAAAGTCTGAAAGCATCAATATTGCCGAACCCAGTTTCTTCCGGGCCTCCAACAAACTATTTGGATGGTGAGCAACAATCAAATGATCCTTTCCTCCCGACCTCTTCCACTCATCTTGCTCCATCAAAAACTTCACCAATTCATCCTGTAACAACCTGTTCCTGCTGACTTTCTCCTTCATGTGGCGCTTGGAATGCCGATTATAACTCAGCGAAGAGAAGAACGGCACAAAAACCACATCTGCGCAGCTTGAATTCGAAACTCTTATTGTTGCCTTAGGCCTCACAACACCCGGAGCATGCGAAGCTAGAAGATCTAATGTAAGCCAATACTCAACACTGTGCTGCAAATTCAAACCACCAGGATAGCTCGGGATGTCATCCATGTTACTGGCATTCGGCCATATCTGACCAGTTCTCCCCTTCCATCCCAATAACCCAAAATGGAACTCTGGAGACAAGTCATACATGTAAACCCTGAGCAAGCCCTCTTTATTCAAACCACAATCTTTTCTATCTACCATCCCCAAGAATTTCACAACTTTCTTAGCATTTGGCCTAGAGTTATTCAAAAATGGAGGACTAGCCATCGATTTGCGACCAACAATACCACTTCCACCTCTTGTTTTAGCAGATGAGTTATTGAAAAGCATGAGCATGAAAACTGATTCAGAAACCAATGAGCTGTTGCTAGAATTCAGAAGAACAAAACAAGAGAACAGCAACAAGAACATGGAAAGGGACACAACACAGAGGAGGAACCTCTTCGTATCCATTTTTGCTGGCATCATCCTCTTCTCAGACATGCTTTCAATCCCTCCCCCCCCCCCACTTCCTATTTCACCCCAAAGCAGTAAATAGGGTTTACGCCCATGAATGCACCATTTCAACTTATAAGTCCACACAATAAGAGCAATTTATGATTGTAACCCCTACCCATCAATAGAAAAGGCGACACAAAACCCTAATAATATCCTCAACAAGAATTTACTCCTCTTTTCATGCAAATCAAGGATCACCCAACTACACAGAAACACAACAAAATTGATCAGAAAACAATTTCAAAACTTTTTCTATGATATTTCCAAGACCAAGAGGTTGATGAAGAAAGAATCAGGAAAGTACCTCACAAATGGAAATCTGCCATGGGACGACTTCCAAAGCTCAGATTCAGAAAAGCATAAATGCTTAGCTTGCACACCATTAAAATTAAAGAAAGCGAGAAAATACAGACGAAAATTGATTTTTTAATCGCATAGTTTGGGATGACATGGTGTGGGTAGTTGAGAGGGGCTTTTGTTGGGGAACAGCAGTGGAATCCCAGAGAATCTAAGGAGTTCTAGTTTAGAAGGCAAGCTTTGACAACAACTAGCTGAAAACCATGTGATTCTGCCACGTGGATTACATTGATTTTGGTAAATGATGGGTTTGGGTTTCATGTTTTGAATGGGCTGGGCTCTATTCTTTTTTTTTTTTTTTTTTTTTTTTTGGCGCTACGAAATGCTTGTAGAATATAGCATTCAACCATCTGATAATTAGCTTGATGCAAATATAGTACTGCAAGGGTTGCGGATAGATGATAGTTCAGACTCCCACCAGAAACTTTTTTTTTTTCTTCGCTATGGAGACTTAAATTGTAGATTTATTTGTAGAAAATAAATATGTCTTCTATTATTATGTTAAGAATAATTTATAATAATTTGCTAAAATCATTAGTCATTATTTGTTAGTGGGATTCAGATAGAAAATAGTTCGTGGACTCCAACCAGAAATTTAAAATTTTCTAATTTCGTCATTGCAGAGATTTAAATTGTAGTTTTTTTTTTTTTTTGAAAACAAATGTATCTTCTATTATGTTAACAATTATTTGTTAAAATCATTAGTCATTGATAAAGACCATGTGAATCACACGTGAATTCGATTAAATATTTAATATATTTCTAATAAATAATTTTAAATTTTAATAATTAAAATGCTCTAGATATTTAAGAATATTGATTTTCAAATATTTTATTTTTGATTCGCGATTCACTCAAATATTTTGAAATTAAAAAAAGTAAAAATTTTCAAATCAAATAACAAATTTGAAAATTCAGAACGTGTAAATCGCTTAAATGAAACATGTAAAATTTTTTCAAATTTTTCAAATTTTTAAATCCTAGATAATTTAATTTTGCAGGACACCAATTTTTAAGAAAACAAATAGGTATTTAAGGCGCAAATGATAAACAAATGTTTAGGTTTGGTTAGTTGACCAGATCTAAACAATATCCAATCCGTTCTTAGTCAAAGCATAATTTGGCGTGGACTGAGCTCAATTGATTCATTTCCAGCTCGATTAGGCTTGGATTTTGAAGTAAAAAATATCTTCTTTTTTTGTTACTGGATCAATTTCAAAAACACTGTAATCTATATAGTGCTAAAAAGTAAATATTAAAAAAAAAAAATCATATCTTCAATTATATGCAGAAAGATCCTTCACAAATTAATATTAATTCCATTTGAATTGGATCTAAGAAAAAGATAATCGCTAATTAATCATGATAATGTATTTCTTTTTTCTAACGAAAAGATTATGCAGAAGGACCACCACTTTTATGACGATAGCTATGGGTCTGACTTCGGAGTCCCCCTACTTCATGCATTGTCAATAACGTACTACCTTCTCCTTGTCATGCAAACCCTAAAGAGCCATCAACATTGGCTCCCACTTTTTTGCCCTAATTCTCACCCACTCCACTTTTCAACCTAAATTCATTATCCAATCACGTCAATTGCTTCAACTTCTATAAACTTATCCAAGATAAGCAAATTGTACTGCAATTTTTCTGCTAGACGATACAATCGAAAATGAAGATGATGCGAGCTTTAATTTTACCTTTGATGTAAGATCCGTGAAAAAATTAAGTTTAAAATTAATTAAAATTAATTTACATATCTTAAGGTCTGAAATAAAAATTTAAAACTTTTATCTGCTAATCTCAATAGATCCACCCTGAATTCTTGTCACCCTCTAATAGAGAAGAGTCGAAGAAGAGGAAAAATTTTCATGGCTTGAGATCGATCAGAAATAGAGAAACCTTATTTTCTCTGCTCTCAAATCAACGATTCAATCTCAATTGAAATTCAATTCACAAATGGTGAATTGAACCTACTTATATTTGTCTTTTTACAAATAAACCTCCGAAGTTCATTATAATTACAAATCAAAGTTTTGTAATTACAACTAAAGTCAAATATTTACAAAAAGGTCCAAATCAAATAATTTAAATAAAACAATTTATCCTCCTCCAACTAGACAACCCTAAGGTGAGACCAGATGCTGGGTATACTGTAAAACATTCTGACCCATCACGGAATACCCAAATGAGCACACACATATAATATTTGACTTTGTCTATACTGTTATACATTATCATACAAATACCAATCAGACAGTCAGATTTGAGTCACTCACTATATTCCCAAACTGTCTAACCCGAATTACACAAACAAACTTATCTCAAAAATAAATCAATAAACAGTCTATAAGACCACAGAACTAACAATCCCCCACTTGGCCTATAGATCTATTTATTTATACATATATAGATTCATGTAGACTGAAAATAATTTTGATAAATCAATTTTCAATAATGGGATCCCAACTGTGCAATTCAGAGACAATGGATCATACTACTCTTCCTCAATAGTCCCCATACATGCCCAATCATGGATGGATGTATACTAATGGTATGTCAACGATTTTCATGTCAAAGCAAGTGAAGCACTACATCATTTAAGCTGAATAACATCAACCATAAACATAGAAAATGTGCTCATAGAATAAGGTATATAATAAAGCATAACAGTAGTGAGAATTTTCATGCCTTTTCCACTGACAGTCTAGTCGCTTCGTGCTTCTCTCAGAAACACGTCACTTAAATGCACAAATTATACTGAGGACATCCCACAAGTGCCAATGTATTTTATCTAAGTGAGAGGTATAAAACGAATATGATGCCCAGTCATACCTTCACCTCAAGCATTTCAGGAATTACCTACACATGATCACTAGCTCCTCATGTAGGTGGTCATCACCAACCTACCTAATGACCCATGGTATTCCCAAGGACTCCATCTTCCACACTGGAAGATTACGAACAAAACACATCAATGGAATCATTTCATCTAGGGAAAGCAATAGTTTATTGACAAATAAACTATAACGAGATAAAAAACATATGTAACAATCAAAACATGACATTATGTTTGCAGACTATCCCCATATGACTAACATGCTTTTAAAATATTTTCACCGCTAGACCTTTAGTTATTGGGTCAGCCAGATTATCGGCAGAGGAGATCCGTGGAACAACAATATCCTTCTTTTGAGCTTTTTCACGGATATAATGAAATTGCAACTCAATATGCTTTGCCTTGGAATGACATCTACCATCCTTAGTAAGGGATATAGCTACATCATTATCACAGACTATCTGCATTGGACTATCAATATAATCAACAACTTGGAGATTAGAGAGGAAATATTTAAACCACATAGTATGTTTACTAGTCTCACAATAAACTATATACTCTACCTCCATAGTTGACAAAGTAGTAGTAGTATGTTTCATACTACGTCATGAAATAACTCCCTCTGTAAAAGTAAACACATATTCAGATGTAGACTTCAAACTGTCCTCACATCCTTTCCAATCAGAGTCTGTATATCTAAGAACATTTAATGGTTTATAACCATCAAACAAGAGCACATAATTTTATGTTTTCTTCAAATAACGAAAAACCTTCTTAACTGCTCTCCAATGGGTCATTCCTGAATTACTCTGATATCTGCCAAGAAGTTTCACAACAAAAGTAATATCTGGACAGGTATAAATCATCAAATACATCAAACTGTCAATATCTAAAGTATAGGAAATTTTCTGCATCTCCCGTCTTTCAATGTCATTCTGAGGACATTGCTGAAGATTAACCTTATCACTTTGACTATAGGTGACTCTCCAACTTTACAATTTGTTCATACCATATTTCTAAAGAATTTTAGCAATTTAGGTCTCCTGAGAAAACCCAAGCAATCGACGCTTTCTGTCTCTGTATATTTTAATACCTAAGACATATGAAGTATTGCCAAGATTTTTCATTTCAAAGACTGTAGACAACATCCTTTCAGTTTCACTGAGGGAATTCAATTCATTACCTGTCAATAAGATGTCATCAACATATAGTATCAATATTTGAACTTTACCCCCACTAACTTTTAGGTATACACAATTATCAGATGTATTCTCCTGAAAGCCAAATTTTGTGATTGCCTCATGAAATTTAATATACCACTGTCGAGAGGCATGTTTTAAACTATAAATGGATTTATATAGTTTACAGACTTTTGATTTATCACCTTTTCGGATAAACCCTTCCGGCTGAATCATATAAATTTCTTTTTCAAGAACTCCATTCAGAAATGTTGTTTTAACATCCATCTGAATAAGTTCATAATCATAATCGGCAACCAATGTCATGAAGATTCTCAATAAATCTTTTCTAGAGACTGGAGAAAAGGTCTCATCATAATCAATTCATTCTCTTTAAGTATATCCTTTAGCAACCAACCTTACTTTATATTTGTCAATTTCACCATTAGCTTTCAATTTAATCTTATAGACCCATTTACAGGCAATTGATTTGCAGTTTACAGGAGTTGGCACTAGAGACCAAACCTGATTTTTTTGCATGAAATTAATTTCTTCAATCATTACATTCAACCAGAATTTTACATTCTCACTGCTTATGACTTCTAAAAAATTTAATGGATTATCATTTTATGTGATCAATAATATCGACATCTCATCTATATTATCTGAACTCTGAATGTGCATATTTTCAGTTTTCTCTAAATATGCAACATAGTCATCTGATAGAGCTGATCTACTGATTCTTCTAGGTCTTTCATCTGACTGGTGTGGCACAATCATCGGTGCTTTATCTTGTCCAGCTCTATTTGATTGATCCTCAACTTCAATTCTTTTCCTTTTGCTTTCTGTGACAGATGTGTCATGTTCAAGAAATTTGACATCTCTACTTTCAAATATGGAGCTTTGAACAGGATTGTATAATCTGTAACTCTTAGATCTGTTCGAAAGACCAATAAATATACAGCTTAAGCTCCAAACTACAGTTTTTGGCATACTAGGTTTAGCAATCTTAACTTCTGCATCACAACCCCAGATTCTGAGATGATTCAGACTGGGTTTTCTACCAAGCCATAACTCAAAAGGAGTTTTAGAAATAGATTTGGATGATAGTTTATTTAAAATATATGTAGTCATTTTCAGTGCTTCACCCCATAAAGAGTCTAGTAATTCACTAAAAACTAATATACAACGTACCATATCCATCAAAGTCCTGTTCCTCCTTTCTGCTACTTCATTTTGCTCTGGATTTCCTGCAATGGTTGTGTTTGCAATGATTTTATACTCCTGTAAAAACTGTCAACAAATATCGAAAGTGTATTTATCTCCTCTATCTGACCTGATAGCTTTAATCTTTCTGCTCAGCTAATTTTCAATTTCAGCTTTATACACATTGAATATTTCATACACATCCGACTTTCTGTATAACAGATACACATACCCGTATTGTGAGTAGTCATCAATGAATATTACAAAATATCTCTTGCCATTCTTTGTGACTACCCTATTCGAACCACAAATATCTGTATGGATTAGATCTAACAAATTATTAGATCTTAATGTCTTTGAAAATAATACTCTTGTCATCTTTCCTTTAATACAATCCACACAGATACCAAAGTTATCAAAATTTATATGATGTAGAATTTCGTCATGGCAGAGTCTCTCCAGTCTGTCTCTACTAATATGACCTAAACAATAATACCATAAACAAGAAGAATTTTTATCCAACTGCACAATCAAATATAAGGGCATATATATCTAGAATCAATATTGTAGCACTGTACTGTAGAGTCAACTTTTAGTTTCACATGTAATTTATACAAATTATCAGATACAGTACTAGTAGCAATAATAACATTGTCATACATTAGAGGTATAGAGTTTTTGTCAAAAGTAAAATAATAATCAAATTTTGTAAATCTAAAAATCGACAGTAAGTTACACCTGATAACTGGTGCAAAAACTGTATTTGACAGTAAAATAGTATGACTACCATGGAGAACTAAAGTGTATGTCCCAACACCGACGACCTCAGTTCGCTCATTGTTCCCCATGAAAACATACTTCTCCTGATCATCTGGGTTCCTTAGATCCAGGAATCTCTACATAATAGTTGATATATGAATCGATGATCCTGAATCCACAATCCATGCATCAGGAGATATGTTAATATAGTTTGACTCAAAAGAAAACTAGACATTTAAATTTGTCTTATTTTTTTTTCCTGCAAAAACTTTAATTTGTAACAGTCATTTATAAAATGTCTTTCTTTTTACAATAAAAACAAATCTTTTCTTTTAATTGAGCAGATGCTTTTCCTTTCACATCATCCTTACTCTTTACAAATTTCTTCTTCCAAGATTACTTTTTAAAAGACTTTTTGGACCGAGAATTAAACTTCTATTTCTTCTCAGCCAAATTTGCTGATTCAATTTTAATAAGTTCAACTTTAATAGCCTTCCTCCTTTCATCCTCTGAGATACATTGATTCAGCAATTCATCCATCATCCAATGACGATCATGTGTATTATAGTTAATAATAAAAGTCTCAAAAGATGCATGTAGTGAGTCCAAGATACAATATGTAACATATTCATCATCAAGACTCAAGCCCAAGCTTTTCAACTCATGAGTAATTGAGAATATTTTCAGAATATGCTCTCGAACATTTTCTTACTAAGCTAATTTTGTGTTGTGCAGTTTCTGAGTTAACGATAATTTCTTGGCTTTAGAGGACCCAACAAATCTGTCATAAATAATCTGAAGTAATTCTTTGGCAGAATACACATCTAGTAAACTAGCACGAACTGTTTCTAAAACTGTTCTTCTGATTATCAGTCTTTCTAGCTTATTTGCTTTGTACCATTTTTCAAATGGTTTGACCCAATAGGTGGTTCAGTAGCATCAAGAGCAATGTCAAAATCTTGAAATGTCAAATAAGCTTCTAGTTTACTTCTCCAAGTCGAGTAATTTGATTCATTCAAGACCTCGACCTTGAAGAGCTGACTATTAGATTCTATACTACAAATTTTGCAATGGATAGTTCAAAACACAATAAATACATTTCAATAACAAATAATCCATGATTTCATTTATCCAAATAAGGATTATCATTGTGATCTTGTATTAGCTCTTTTAGGAAACTAACACAAACCGTGACATCCCAGAAATTACAAGCCAAAGCAAAATTAGAATTAAATTGTGATATTATACTACCTCTTTTGGAAAAATAATACAAATCACGAGATCCCATCAATCACTAGCAAAATCAGAAATGGGAGAAATTGTGATCTTATACTATATTCTTTGGAAAAATAATACAAACCACGAGATCCCACAAATCACGAATAAAATCAGAATTGAGATAAATTGTAATCTTATACTACATCCTTTGGAAAAATAATATAAACCATGAGATATCACAAACCACGAATAAAATCAAAATCGGAATAAATTGTGATCTTATACTATCTCCTTTGGGAAAATAATACAAACCACGAGATTCCGTCAATCAACAGTAAAATCACAATGGTCACAAATAAATTTTTAACATATTTTATATTTATTTCTTCTCTACACCAACTCAACCTTTGGGTCAAATTGACTAGAGTTGAAAATAAATACAGAATAACAATATTTATAAATTAAAATAATCTCAAAACCCTTTAGGAAAATATTTGGTTATTTTAACTGATAGATATAATCACGATAAATAATAATGAAAATTTATTTTTTAATAATTCAAATAATCATAAGCTCAATGTTAATCAAAATTAATTTAATTAACATATGTCATAAACCGAACCGAGATTGAAATCCAAAATCACAATTCAATTTAAAATCAAATTATAATTCACTGGCCAAATCAATTCAACCCAATTGTAACTCAAATTGAATCAGCATCAAGTTGCAATTCATGACACAAATCAATGCAATTGAATTGAATTGCAACTTTGTATAAAAGCCCTTTCAAAATTTTAATTTATATTTAATTTCAAATTTTCAAAAATCACCATAAATCGAAATTTTGGAAATCAAACTCAAATTTTTCTCCACCAATAAAATTGTGGAGACCAATAAAATATTTCATATTATTTTCAGTTCAAGTCCAAAACAAAAACTCGATTTTTCCAAATTGGATTTCGAGAAATTAAACTGAAAACAATTATAATTCGATTTTTTGCGAACCAACCATCAAAAAGTGGTTCTTATACCAATTGCGGGCTTCAATTTTACTTTTTGATATAAGATCCGCAAGAAAATCGATTTCAAAATAAAGTAAAACTAATTTACATACCTCGGAGCCTAAAATGAAATTCTGAAATTTTTATCTCTAAATCCTAATAGATCCATCCTGAGTTCTCAGACGAGTTTTGTCAGTTTATGAGCACATTGATTTGTAAGTCTGGACGAACAAGAGAAACCATACTACCGTATGTCCCATGTCGAGAAATTCGAAAGCAACTTCAGTACATCCATCCAGCATCAAGGTATTTTTCACCATCTCCTCACCATTAAGGAACTTTATGGGCTTGTCTCCGCAACCTCATTAACTACAAAATGGCGACGTGAAACGGAGTTACCATGCAAAAGGAGTGCGTACGCAGAAATCTGAGAGAAGTTTGATTGGCATTTCCTCTTAATGTCGATCGGCAGAGTGTCCCCGTTCGAGCAATCCGATCATGTGTCGGTGTCATCGCCGGAGGTTTGCTTGTCGCCCGTGGGGCCGGCCAATACGACGGCGACTTCATCCTCTACGTGCACACATTCAAGCCAAATAATGCTAATGCTAGGTCTTGATCTCTCAGACATGCATGACACAAGAGCAGCCACTTTTTCTGTGAAAATCTAGAAATGTCAGTGGATTTTTATAATTAGTATGGAAATTTATATAAAAAAATTCCTACTAAAACTGAAAAATAAAATCCAAGACTGAAGAGGGGGCGAAGCCAATTCAAGAGTGGGCTTAATTAGCAGTAGAATCCAGGCTAGCTAATGTCACTGTTGGTGCCACCCGCCCGATACTCGTCGATACTAATCCCATTTTCTAGGGTTTCTGAGATACTGCACATGCCACTGTCTTTGCAAGTGTAGTAATGGTGGGCAGCCATGGTTGATGGAAGGGACTGAGGCAGGGAAATTTTCATAGTGGTCCACAATCTGCGATCCTTATTCGCTATTGAACTTCAACCGAGAGATTGATTTGCCATCGTAATTCATAAATCTGCGAGCGATCAATACCTACAAGTCATTCGATCAATAGTCGAGATCTATTAACACCCACAAATTACGAGGGAAAGATGGATAGCGGATAACATTATAGTCCTTTTACACAGGAGGACTGAGACGTGATGTGAGGTCTCATGCCCAAACCTTTTATGGGACAGTCATTGCTATTCTGGCCAAACAAATGAAGGAAGATCCCTGCAAGCAAAGGCAGTCTTCCCCTCATCACTGTGCTCCTCTTCTTACAGCTAACGGGAGACCTGCCCTTTACTTCTTGCCAATGAGGCCACTCACATGTGGGAGGCATTCATTTATTAGGCCTTCTTTTCCAGCATTCAATACAATCCATTGATGAGATGGTGTGTGCTCTTCTTCCTCCTCTCCACAATGGAGAAAAAAAAAGGCGGGAAGGATTTGTTCTTCATGGCATGCATGAGAGGCCTCCTGGCTTTTACACGCTTGGGTGCTGCATCTGCATGCATGGATGGCTAAATTGTGAAAAAACGAAAAAAAAAATGAAGAAAATGAAACGATATGATAAAAAGGAAAACACTTCACATGAGCCGCATTCAAGGCCCATCTGCAGATTTCCTAGAATAGATCGATGCAATTTGTTCCGATGTACAATGTTCATTGCTGTTAGATCCTGTGTTGGTAAAAAGCCATGCTGACAAATGGTTGAATGCAGTAAAGAAAGCAAAAAAAAAGCAACTTAACTGCATCATTACCGTCATCTAAGAACAGGTTTAGGAGTAAAAGTGTTTTTTATTCAGATAAATTAGTGCAAAATATGACACAATTGTATGATCCACGGCCGAACACTATTTGTTCATAAATTGTATTTAATGATGCACAGTTTCAATTCCTATTAGGGACCATTTGGATATCCTCGAATTTTATTGGAATGGAAAGTTTTATAAGATTTTTTATCTCTCATAAGAAAAAAATTTAATCAAAAGTGTTAGATATAATTTTTTTGACAATTCCATGAATATTTTCTATAATTTAAAAGAAAATTAACAAGTTGTCCAATTTTTTTTTTTTCCATAAAATGGAACTTATATGCAACCCCAAATCCTATAAAAAAAATTCCTGTAAATTTTTTCCCTAAACATCCAAACGACCAGGCCCATATTGTTGTCCACAGTTTTGATGAAATAAGTAGACAGATCATTGATGGCAAAACAGATGTCATGATTAAATGCAAATATTTGCACACTTGACCTCTTGATTATATGTTGGGGCTCAACACAATCTCAAACCCTAAGAATCATTAGCTTCTTGGAAAGAAGATACATGTACATACTTGTACTGTCGTACATGATCAGCTATATGAAGCCCTCGTCCCATATCGATCCTAGAAATCAAATAACTTATATGATATTGTCTATCTAGACCTTTGCAAATGATAATTTACACTTCCTTCCTTGCATTGATCTGATTCTAATTAGAATATGAATAATCCTTCTGAGTTCATAGCATCGATAAAGTGTCAACTATGGACATGTCAAGCAGACCTTCATTCCCCTGCTCATCAAACAGCCATGTCTCCAGCAAGCTCAGTCGCATCTGCTGCATCGACAGCGGCGTCGAGAGGCTTGTGTCTGACCCCTCCGGCGTCAAGGATTCAAACCCTAACAATGACTCAATTGCATTGCCATTGCAGTTCTTGTTATTGGTCGCGCTAGTTGTTGTCGCCATTGCCTCGCTTGACGATGATTCTGCGTGAATTGATGCATTGCTATTCATTGTAGAGTTCCTCATCCAGCTCTCGAGCAACCGGGAGATGTTCTCGGTGTTCGATGGGTAGCCCGCCGCAGCCGAGGACGATTGGTCCCTAGGTTTATTGGGTGGCTGCAAGTCTAGTAATGCGCTAGATGAAGTGGCTGTCTTCTCCATTGACAAAGCTTCACAAAGAGCTTTCTTAGCCTTTTGAATATCAGTTTGGAGCCTCCTCTCCCACTGGCCCTTGGAAATGGACTGATAGCCCGCATGCCCGCCGCTCAGTGGGACATCCCCGGCGCCACTCTGGCTCTTTCGCAGCTTCTTCTTCAGATGGGTGTTCCAATAGTTCTTGATGTCATTGTCTGTTCTTTCTGGGAGATATGAAGCAATTGCTGCCCATCTATATTGAATTGAAAAACAAATCATAAGCAAAATCATAGCACAACTTCAAAATTAAAAAAATTGGTGAATTAAGTTTTGAATTACCTATTGCCAAGAAGGGCTTGGAGATGGATGATGAGCTTCTCTTCCTGGTCAGTGAAGTTGCCTCTCTTGATCCCTGGCCTCAAATAATTGGTCCATCTCAGCCTGCAGCTCTTGCTGCACCTTAAAAGCCCTGGACACCATGAAACCCTAAATCAAGATCTCAAAAAAACCTAGAAAGCAGAATATAAACCCAAAAAAGCCTGGTGCAAGATCACTAACCAGTGTTTGTAGGAACTGCCCTCCAATTTCCAGGGCCATGCTCCTGGATGTAGGACACTAAGATGATGTCCTCATCCGGAGTCCATGGCCCCTTCTTCACGACAAATTTGTCACAGCACGGTGGCCTCCCCATGGGCGCAAGCACAAAGATAAGAAACAGCCTGGTAGAGCAGAGGAAACAGCTTGAAGGAGATTTATATTAATAGAGGCGCTGACCTAGTAGCAAGATGAACAGGAAAGATAAGAATGAAGTAGGAAAGAAGTGGTCTTGGAGACGAAGCGCAGAGAGAGAGAGAGAGAGAGAGATGAGTCAAACGAGGACAGCAAGGAGCATTAACTCCATGGAAGGCTGTGGCTTGCTTCACATGGTGTGTGCATTGAATGAAGGGTGTGCAGCAAAATAGAAACCCTAGTTCATCATCAGTGGGGATTTAACACGTTTCACACAGAATGAGGCTAAGGTTCTTTGAACTGATGATTATAGTGTTTTTTCAGGCTTTCGTTTCTCATGAAGTTCATTTGGTCGTGTTGCATTTCATGGTAAGTTGATTGTTCAAGAAGTGGGATAAGCTCATGGACAAGTTGGATTGCAAAACAAAAAAGGAAATGATGAAGGGTGAGAAGACAGAGTATAATCAGGATATCAGAAGCCAATTTGCATTTTATGTCTGCATGCAAAGAAATTATTTGGTGCTCTGCTGAATCACATGGTGTTATGTAAGTATTGGTGATTATATTATATCGCGTATGTTTACATGACAACCCGTTATTGAATTGAAGCATTACGCATGATCACTGTAATTATCTTCTTTTTTTTTTCGTTTGTCACTTTCTATGTTCATCAGCTGATTTTGCCTCTAGTCGACCCTTAAAACCTCTGTCATACAGTCAAAATCAAATAAGAATTTTACATCTCGATTACTGAGAGATAAAAAAAAATTATTATCACTCACGTAAAAAAAAAGTCATTTGAAACTAATTTCTTTGTTAAGTGGACTGCTTCAATTATTCATGCCGTCATTAAGGCCCTAAAATGACAGTTAAATTAGATATGTTGAAACTGTTGAAGAAATTAATTAGAAAAAACAAGAAGCTGACTTGACTTTTCCACCTTCATTAACCATCGTAAACATTCCATAATAGTCTTTCTATTATCATTAACCAAAACAGTAAAAAAATGATGTCAATAATACAATTTTGGATTGCTTTAATGAAAATGATATTTAGAACAAATATAAATGGACAAATTGGACTCAGTATTGAGCCAAATTTAGAACACTCTTGTAGAAAGTTAGAGATTTTCAATTGAATGAAATTTTCTCAAGGGAAATGGTCTACGAACTGAAGTTAAAGGAGTATAGTTGCGGCCGGTTCAAAGAGATGTTCAAGAGTTGAATATCTACAACACCATTTGTTCCTTCATAATATTGAGATAAACAAAGGGTTTTTTGGTAAAACAAAAAATAATTTTGGGCTTATTTCCCTAAAAATAGTGTAATTGTATTTTCTTGTAAAATTCAGTTTGTGTCAATATGATTACAACCTCAACAAAAATTGTGTATGTATGACAACTCTTGAATGTGAACATCTGAGGAATATTTATGTTTTGGACAGTTTGTATTCTCAAACAAAAAAAAAAAAAAATGCATTGGGTTATTTGCATATAACTCCTCCATGTAAATTTGCAAAATTGCACGATAACCCTCTGCTTCTTCATTTTCGCATCGGTGTAAGAATCCAAAGTTTTAAATTTCGCTTGAAAAATAACATTTCGGTCTAATTTCAAACTTTAAAATATATATAAATTTGCTTTAAATAAAACAGTTAAGTTTCTCATGTTAAAACTAGAGGACTCAAGTTTGAATGCTTAGTTTTACAATTTATTTTTGTTCATATTTAGCTATTTTAATACTATTTTTTGAAATATGTATATGTAATTTTTTTTATATTTGCTATAAATTTAAAATCAAAATATAGTAAAAAAATAATTTAGTCGACATTGAAATGAGATTAGTTTGGGCTAAAACCTAAGACCGAAATATAGGGTGTTTTTCATAGAACTATTGAATCTTTTGACATCCATTAGACATTATTTGGTAATGGATTAAGAAAAAGATAATTGGACTAATTTTTTTACTAAAAAATAGTATTAATTATTTTATACTATTATTGAATTAAATTATTATAAAAATTGAATTAACTTTTTAGATTTTGAAATTATTGTAAAGTTAATTTTGTTAAAAATACTAATCTATAAAAAATTTTCACTAGTTTTAATAATAATATTAATTTTAATTGATTACTAAATACAGGCATTGTTTGATTCGAGATCAGGATCAAGACTAGTAAATCACTTTTATAAACTAATATCTTTTTATTAAAATTAATATTTCCATATTTTAAAAATCAAAAAACTATTTAATTATTTATAATAATTTAATTTAATAATAATGTAAAATAAGTAATATTAATTTTATAAGAAAAAAATAATTTTGAAATGAGCGCTGATACTGATTTCAAATCAAACGGAGCCTTAGTATTTAATCCCTAATCCAAATATTTTTGTAAATATTAAATTGCACAGTGGTTTCATGAATAGGCGAACATAGAAGGTGTAATTGTTGATAATTTTTTAAGAATAATTTCCACGTTAGTAGCAAATCTCGATCCGATCTCTGGCACAGAACAAGCCCACAGACTGAGAATAAACAAAATCTAGCGTATTGAAAGACTTGGCTACTAGCGGGTCACATATCAAGTCAACAAAATAATACTATGTTAGGGACTATAATAAAAACTGGCATGGCAAATACCCCTGCGAAGTCAAGTTTCTTGTTGAGAAAAGTCAATAATGGGTCCATGAATAATTATTATGGCATCCGATTTCAATTAAAAAAATGAAGTTCCAAGATCCATGCATAATTTGAAAAATTTTGTGGTTTTATTGACAAAATTGCTGCACAAAACTAAATCGACTGCAAAAGGGCACATCTACACGTTGATTGACTATGAAAATTAGTATTAAGATGTATAACAAAATGTAACATCGATTTAAGAAGACAACATCCACTGGAGCATTTCGTAACGAGGTTAAAATATCAGGGGTTATATGCAAATATTGTTAAAAAATAAGAGAGAGGGTATATTGGGTAAAAGCCGTACAGATCGTGAGCGGTAGGCTAGCTGTCATATAATTGAGCTACACCTGGGCCCACCAAGAACTCTGGGGCGTCCGACGTGGCAAACGCATGCACATTCGACAAGCAACGAAGCCATGATTGGCAGAGCAAAAAACAAAAAAGTAGGCCCCACCGTGCAATAGCGGCATCCGATTGGCTCCGCGCTGTCCATAGGCCCCACTAGGGAGGGACACGCGTCGGAACAACAGTTGATCTTTATTGACGAAAGCGACAGGCGTATGACTGCAGAGGTAAATCGGTCCCTCGATTCGACCTGTTAGGTTTGGTCTTGTCAAATTGGCGGGCCAGATTCAATTTGACTTTTACTGAAGAAAATTAATTAGCAGACACAAATTCACCATATTTAGCCATATAAATAATTCTCTGACTAATCCTGATTATCGCGATAATTCCATTGAATGCGTCAATAATCATCTTGTTTTCGAGTCGTGATCATCATCAATATCAGCTGAAATATTTCTCATCGTGAATTTTGTGCTTGCATTGTGTGATCGGTTCTGGCATTCAATTTTGCGGCGTATTTTGTTCTGCATGTGGAAGCAGAAGAGGCCAAGAACAAATTATTGGTCTCTTTTTTCTTAAAACAAAAATGAAAACTGTTTCTGTGGCGGGACACAATGAGCATTTGTGCCGCTGATGGCCCATTTGTTTGTGACGTAATGGAATACATGATTTTCTACGTGATTAGTGAGGTGTCAAGCCTAATGACCTAATAATTAAATTTTTGATAGGTTTTATTTCCATATAATTGATGTGCTCCATTATTTGCTTCAAGCTCAGTTATCTGTAGCTAGATTATTAGTGAAGTGTCGATCCTAGTGATGTGATAATTAAATTCTTTTTCTAGGTTTTATTTCCATATCATTGATGTCCTCCATTGTATGAGTCAAGTTCTATTATCTGTAACAAAAAATTCTATCAATACAAGCTGTCTTCCACTGAGACAAGAATTTATATTAGTTTTATTTTGTTACGAAATGGACTTGGAAGAACAGAAAAACAAGATGATTAGAATCCATCCAATGTTGCTGCGTATCCCTTCCTCTGTTGCACTACATGTTTTGGGTCTGAAAAATCAGCTGCAGATTGAGAAAATAACTGTTGCATAATTCAAATGAACTAGAAAGTACTTTATTCTGCAGCACAACCCCACCCTTCCATCTTGTAATTCACTGGTACCTTTCTTCTGAATGACAGAAAACAAGCAACCTCTGCATTCTAATGCCAGAAACCCATCAACTGAGGGAGAAACATCTGTATTTCATTAATATCCATAAGACACAGTATTCAGCATTCCTTATTTTCATTTATTGTTTTGGTTTACAACAGATTATTTAAGACATCCTTGTTAGGTATTCGTTTGAGCAAAAAAAACTCTTATCATTACATGATTCTAATGACAAATGAACAACATTTGTTTTTCTATGTTTCCTGTCAGATCTTTGTCTCAATTTTCTTGCAAGAACTTGTAGAGCTCATCAGCAACAGTCAGAGGATACTCCTCTTGAGGGAGGAGGGCACCAGGAACTTCGACGAACTTGGTGATGCCTTTTGCTCCTCGGAGAGCTTCCATCTCAGCCTTCGACCTCTTGGGTGAGCGCATTGTTGACACAACTAGAATGGGTAACTTTCCGTCAAGCTCAGCAAACAGATTGAGGAACTCCTCATGGGACTTGACTGGATCAAGAAGGCCAGTCAGGAAAGCAGCTGGCACGTACCGAGCGCCTTTTCTCTTTGTAAGTTCATATCTCTCTTCACTATGCTGGGTGTCACGTTGTTAGGATCGGCATAAACATGGGATGTGTACAGCGACTGGATTGCCTTCTCATTGCTGACGAGCATGTTGTACATCATCCAACCTACTGCTGGTGCCATTAGCGTTCCTCTTAGTAGCCCATACCTGAGTAATTTGATGAGCAGTATGTAGGGCAATCACTATTTAATATTACTCAGACATATCCAAAGCAGTAGAATCATTTGGTTTTTGTTGATTTTTACAAGAGATTTGTCTCATAGGCAATCTAATACGTGGAAGATGAACAAATTAACAAGTTCATTAAAGTCTAAATGATTAAATTAAATATACATGGATTTGGTAAAATGTCATGCATAAGAATGAACTGTCAAAAGTAGAATCTGTTGTCTATAAGTTCATAACACAAAGATTGGTAACTATTTTTCATGAAAATAATAATGGGGATATCCTCAGTTATGATTCAGATTTTCCTCACAAAAGATAACACTCCAGAGTTTTCTAATCCATCAATATGCAATTACAACACCATATCTAAAAGGAATTAAAAGGCTAACATCTAAAAAAAAACTAAAAAATGCTAACAAATAATGGTCTTCAACAGAAAATGGCATATTAATAAGCAATCTCAATGTATAAGATCCAACATAAAAGGCAAATGAAATGCTAGTGGCATGTACCTTGATTCCATCTCGGAACTTCGACCAAACACAATGGGCAATGGACCAGCCCAAGTAGGTGCAACAGCTGCAATAGCTGCAATAGCTGATGGCTTAACTAGTCCCTTACCAGCAGCTCGAAGTGCTAGAGTTGCAGCATGTCCTCCACCAACAATTATCAAGTCTCCGCTTAACTTGTATAATTATCAGAAAGATAAACTAGGTAAACTCGGTCAGTATAAATGGCAAACTCAGAAACATCAAGCATGTGGAGATGGTATTAGTCTGGTACATTTTATTTGTAAATTGGATATTTATTCAGAGATTAAGATTGGATGAGCTAGGATATGAAGAAGCCTATAAGTGCATTAGCTTAAAACTATTCAGATTAGAACAAAGTATACATGCAAATATTATGAACACTAACACAGTTGAGCAGGTCTTGTCCAACTATTTGTTGCAAATAGACATGGAAAACCAGCTTTACAGACCGGAAATCATAAAACTACATTGGAAGTGATTTCCAATGCAGCAAATAGAAAAGCATACCTGCATCTTTCACTGGACTATCAGAAGCATTCATAAACTGAACTAAGAAATTCTCCATGGCATCGGAATTGTAATTCAGCGAAGGTCGATCAGAATAACCCAAACTAGGCCAATCGACAAGGGTTGTCTGCCAATTGACCTCTCCCTTTCGTGTTACAATATCCTTGGCAACTGTTCTCCATTCATCTACAGTGCTGACATCTGAGATTGTGGGTATCATAAGGATTCTCTTGGCACTGGAAGCAGAATCTTCCATGTGTTCTTCGTAGTACACATTTACAGCATCCTCTTGAAATTTCCATTGCCAAGTACTAGTCTGAAGTTGCATGTAACATAAAATTAAGGAAGAAAAATTGGCATCATGAACCAGCTTCCAATAAACGAAGGAAGAAAAGAAAAGAACCATCTAACTTAAAACCCTACAACGTCCTAATGTTATTTTATAATCTACAATGGTGTAAACCAGCTTGTCTGATGACTCTGATCCATCCAATTAGTTTTCAATATGACAATCTTCTGATTAAGAAATCAAATGGCATAAATTATGAAAATTGTGACAAGAATCAAGAATTTGAAATTGAAAATCCATGCGACATGTTCTCAGAAAAATAACCAAATCAATTGCACAAAGTTGATCACACAATTATTGCTCTCCCTCCGATGACAAAAATCGATCAATTTTTCTTCAAGGCATCAAATAACAACATGATGTACCCGCATTTGAACAAATCTCAGCAAATAAAAGCACAGACATATCATTCAACTTTATAGAACTACATTCATTTTGCAAATCATAGCTGCTCGGTCAGTACAAAATTTAATTCTCACACAATAAACTCTACTAGTCAATTGCTACAAGAGAATACGAACAAATAGGCTCATGCAGTAACTCCCAAACACTCCAACACCAAAATCTAGCGACTTTTCATCCGAAATAATCTCAAAAAAGCATAAACTATCCAAATTAACGAAAATATCAGCAAATAGAGATATAAATGACTTGCTTTCAATCTGCAACTCCAGTTAGAGATCTTTTACAGAAAAGACAATCTTTTCAAGTGTTCACATCTCACAGAAGCATTCTGATTGCCTAACTGTAATCGTAGCTCCTAAAATCTAGATATTTCTCCCAAATTTTCGTTTAAAGATGACTTGCTGAACAAAATGATTAACCAAAACAAGAAATCTCCATCAAAGAAGCTCAAAGATTACAAATTTTTCTTAAAAATCAAAATTTTCCTAATTAACAGCAACGAACAATGCTCACCTTGGTTTCGATCGACGGCTTCTCAAGCACAGCTCCAACCTTGGAAGAATCCAGAGAAGAAGAAGAAGAGACGCATTGGATCCTGAAGGGCCTAGGAAACAGAAGATCAGGGAAACGGGGGACAGCATACGATCGGAAACGAGAACCGGAGAGGCTCGATGTCGCAGGGGAAACGACGAGAGCCAGTAGCGGAGCGGAGACCTGACCGGAGATGCATGGAGGAGAATATTGACCGGAATGGAGGGTAAAACCGACTTTTAGCTTTATTGCTAAAGTATCTGGCCCGCACGCCCCAGGCACGTGCATCTGTTTTCCGAAAGAAAATGCTACGCATAATTACGAAAATAATAGGGGCTTATGTGCATTAAGGACATGAGCATGCGATTTTTATTGAAAGCTGGTTCAACCCAGTTCGAGATTAGAATCGATCCATTGGATCCAGCCAGCTGCAATCCTGTCCGTCCGATTTAGGGTAAGCCAAGAACCCGTCTATATAAATTTCACTTCTCTTCCGTTTCTTTCTCTTCTCCGCCGAGGGCTTGGGTTTTGGTCTCGTCGCCGGAAGCCGCAGCCGCGAGAATGGTGCAGCGCTTGACCTATCGCCGGAGGCACAGCTATGCCACGAAGTCCAACCAGCATCGCGTCGTCAAGACGCCTGGTACTCCCTCTCTAGAGATTGATTTAGGTTTTCAATTTTATTTTTGTTTGGATCTGGGGTTGCTAGGGAGTTTTCTTTGTTCGATGTGCAGGTGGGAAGCTGGTGTACCAGACCACGAAAAAGAGGGCGAGCGGCCCCAAATGCCCGGTCACCGGCAAGAGAATCCAAGGCGTATGTGATCCCTCAATTTTGCTTCCTTTATGGTTTTTTATGACTTTTTTGTTGATGAATTGTTATATGTTAAAGGTGGCAAATTTCTGGGTTAAGTAGCTCCTATAATCTTTTATGGCCATTAAATCAATATTATCGTCTTATAATGATGATGTGGATCCATCTGCATCCCGCTATGGATTCTTATTTCGCAATGTTCTTTGTTTTGCGGTTCATTTGTTTGTATGTTGAGGACATAGTTTGGTTTTTTTGGGAACATGATGACATAGTTGGATTTGTACATATAATTAGCGAAGATTGATATGTTCAATTGGTACTTTAAGTATATCACATGGATGCTGATTTGAATAAGTAAATTGGAGCTTGTTAGTTATGTACAGGGTTTGTTGGCTTTGTTCTGTTTGCTGTAGAACATTAAGGGAGCTGTATTTGCCTATTGCATGAGCATTGGGAGATGGTAGCTGTGGCTTTTTCTGTGATGATGCGGGGCAAGGTTTATTATAAACAAGTACTCATGAAATCGTGAATTTGTTTGTTTCTGAATTCTTCATTGGATTAGATGTTCTTTTAACTGTTTAAGTTCAATTATTTGCATATATCTGATTCTTCTTTGAAGTGCTTATCATTAAACATGTCATCCTCTGAATCTCTATGTTACTTTATTGGCTTTGACTTTGATGATCATTTATATGCTTTGGATGATTGGGAACCTCAAATATTTGACCTACTGTTGGTAATGGTTGTTTGTTTTGGTGATCTTTTTTGTGTGCCAAAAGCATGTTTGTAGTTTGTATTGGTGCTGCTAAAATATTGTGGAAATTAGACATTTCTGGTTCTCTGCTGTGGTAGTAGGCTTTGTTTCTTTGCTGGGTTTGTAATAGGATGTGTATGTTGCAGTTGTGGAATTATGCTAACTTTGATGTGTTTATTCTTACAGATTCCTCACCTAAGGCCTGCTGAGTACAAGAGGTCTAGATTGTCAAGGAATCGCAGGACTGTTAATCGTGCTTATGGTGGAGTTCTATCTGGAAGTGCTGTTAGGGAAAGGTAGTTTCCGGTTCCTGAACCTTTATTTTTGTTTGCAATGGTGCATTGATGTTGATTTTCTTGTTCATGAAGGATTATCCGGGCCTTTTTAGTTGAGGAGCAGAAGATTGTGAAGAAGGTTTTGAAGATCCAGAAGGCCAAGGAAAAACAAGCATCAAAGAGCTAAACTGGAGAAAGCGAATCAAATTGTATTTGGGTTTATCTTTCTCACTAGAAAAGAGAATTTTTGGCTATCACAACATGCACCAATCAGTGATTAGTGTGTTTCGGGATTATTTTGAGATTATTGCTGTGTCAGAGTCAATTTTTCTTAAGCTTGTTTGAACTTGTACTTGGAATCCCATTTAACTTGATGTGGCTTGTGTTTTCATTAGTTATTTAGCTGTCTGTTCAACTTTGTTTTTCATTCCAAACGCTTCTTAGTGAAGTTAATGGTTCCTTGTGTGACATCTTGAATGAATTGCTATGTTTAGCATGGTATTATTAACTACTACATTTCTGTCACCTCCGCTTGCGAGATCACTGCTTGGTCAGCTGCTGCCATCCCTCTGTCTCGCTGTGGAGTTTGCCGACCGTAACTTGCTCCCCGAAAGCCCTTCCATGAACGCTGGACCAAGAAGCTCATGTTCCAACATCTTGATGGGATCCCGTTCCTCCGAGACAAGGAGTTCATGTTTCTGCTCACGGACGGCGGGGACTGCCTCAAGATCGGTGACTTCGGGCTGAGCAGCCAGTGGGATGGCGCGTCGCCGCTGTTGCTGCCACAGAGTCAGCGCTAGAGCTTCTTCGGGTCTGGAAACCTACATGGCAGGCATTGATATGTGGTCGGCGGGGTGCGTGGTGGCGGAGATGCTGTCGGGGAAGGTGTTGTTCCCGGGGACCGGTTGCACCCGATATTTACAGTGCTCCGCGCACCGGAGGAGGCGGAGGTGCCGGAAACCTGCTCGGCTGGCCGACGCTGTCAAGGGACGGCAACGATCTGTTGATGAGGATGCTGGACTCTGATCCTGAGAGGCGAATCGCGCCGGAAGATGCCCCGGTGCATACATGTTTCAGTGAGCTCCGTTGTAGTTGATGCATATCCTTCTGCTAGGTTTCTTCTGTGTTATTGTTGTTGTCAAGAACTTTATTGGAGCTATAATTATCTGAAGTTTTAGTAATTATGTGCAAATATATGTTTTTCTTTTTGAGGATTAGAAAATAAAAAATTTACATATTTGTCACTAAAAGTGTAAGTGAAAATTATTGACTCGATTATCCGATTTAGCCCGAACTAAATTAATAGAATATATGTATTAAAAATTAATTCAATTGTTTTTAAGATTAAATTTTAATTTTAATTTTAGACCGAATAGCTGAGGGGATCGAATTTCAAATTTAGATATATTTATAATTGTTAACCTAATATTTAATTGTATTATATATTTTATTTGTTGCCCTTTAGTTATTTGTTAATATTATTAAAAGCGGTGAATTTAAATTTGAAAATTTTAATGGATTGGTTGCATAAAATTTTTCATTTTAGTTATTAGCATAAACGAAATATATTGTATTTGTATTTTTTTTTCTAAATTACTTGAATTTTTAAATTTAATATTATGTACCTTAATTACAATCTAATAAATAAATAAAATCTAATAATCTGATAAATATATTATATTTAATAATAGAATAAAATAAATAATATTTCATAAATTATTTTTTTATCAATGAAATTATACCCGATAAAGTAATATCGGAGAACCCAAATATTAATTACATATAGCTATAAGTATGAATTCTACTAATATAATGGGTATGGACTTGGGTTTCGACCCTTTAAAATAAAATATTAGAGGGTACCACCCAAACCCGATTCAGACCGACCCGCTTACAGCCGCCCTCTCTCACCATCTTCTACGGGGCCCAGTTTGAACCCAGTCCAAAGCCTAACCCAAGTTTTCGGTTTACCGGATCGGATCGCTTTGGGTCGGCAACCCGTTAATCAGATCCGCTTGCTGTGCTCCACCTTCTTTCCATCCCGGCGGTCGTATGCTTTCTGCGGTCGCGCTCCGGCTCCGAAGAGATCCAGAACCGGTGATTTTTTCTCGATCTATGCTTCGACTTTCTTGATATCGCGGAATTACACGCTCTTTTGTCGGTCTTAATTTTTTTTCTATGTGTGATCTGGTACGCTGTTTCCGTTTAAAGAAATTCTTGCGTGGATGGCTGTGATTGGTTGTTTCGGAACTGTGAAGTATTTTTCGAGGAATTTGTTCATTGCTCTTCAATTTAATGCGTGTTTTGATCTGATATTTGATTCTATGTTTTTTCTCAACTAAGATCTCTGTAGAGTAGGATGAATTTGTGATTGTACGTAGTTTAGCCTATGAACTTCTTCACTGTTGTTCAAAGTTGATGCCTTTTGATAATTAGGAGAGTTGCAACAAGGATCATGGAATTCGAGAATTGTTTGTGCAAAACTGAGTCTTCGAAAGCATATAGATGGCTATAAACGTTGGATTTTTTTTCCTGCTACAATATGGTAAGATTCTTGATACTTGGGATGCCAGGAGATTTGAAAAGAGTGCAACAAATCAACAAACAATGATTCGAAATCCAGTTTATTATCAACGATGGGAAAATTTGAGGGAGGTCGATTTCGATTTCCTGATCTGTAATCGATCCCCAATCACCTTGGTGCTATCTGAATTTACTTGGGCTGTTTGATTTTGGTTTTTGAATAATGTCATGCTTAGAGGCTTGTGAGTTTGAAGTAATGGTTGATCCTATAAATACATTTTTGGTAGATGAGCAAGGTTTGAGCATAGATTGGCGTACCACTACTGTGGGAACCATCCATAGAGTGCTGCAGTTGAAAAAACTTTTGAGCTTGTGAGTTTGACTTAATGGAATCCGGGGGTTATCAACACTATGGATAGCTGCTGATAGTGGTGCATCATGAATGATTTAGAAATCTTGGGTTAGCGGTAGCATATAGTTGGGTGCTTCTTTAGCGTGATCATCTTTGTTTTGCATTGAAATTCAAACCATTTTGAGCAATCTTTGCACTAACGACTTCTGGCATCTCTTTTCAGTGGCAGAATAATACATCTAGCTGTGTAGGTTAGCTGAACATATATCATTAACAGTTGTAGCCATACATTGATTTTGTTACAATGTGTTCTTTTTCTAATTTAACAATTATCAGTCAGGTTTAGCTATGTGATGCAACAGAGTTCTGAAAATCTCTCTGTTAGTTGTTATATTACCAGGACCTTTTGCGCAGTCTGGAGAACTTGAAATAGAAGAGCATATACTATAACTTTCAAATTTTTTTACAGTATCAAGAGGAGGGGAGATAATATTATTCTATTTCCAGAAAAGAACCACAGAAGACAGTGAACTTCTGTTACTGGCTAATTGATCTTCTGGTTCAGTTAGGTGGTTCTTATATGCCTCGTATTTGCCATTATTTAATGAACTTGATTGATGCTTATGGTGATTAATATTGTTTTCTATTCCTGTTTAATCACTATGTGTATTTTTCATCATCCATTTCTGTTTTAAACTCTTTTCAGCTGCTGGTTTCAGGGATTGATACAATGAATCTCTCAATACTGTGCAGACAAGTGGGTCTTAAGGAGCTTGTTCTATTGGTAGTAATCCCCTCACTATGATGAATTAAAAAAATTTTCTTTCAGTAACCATCATTAGTTTTGGGAAACATTCTCAAAAATATTCTTTTGCTTTTCAGAAGCATCTGGAGGGCTGAGCTTGTTGTTTACGCGTTGGGCCACAAAAAAGACTGCAGGTTCTACAAAGAATGGATGGGACTCTAATCCAAAGTATTTGGGTGTGAAGAAATTTGGTG
Organism: Trichopus zeylanicus subsp. travancoricus; assembly: GCA_005019695.1. Lineage (NCBI taxonomy): Eukaryota > Viridiplantae > Streptophyta > Magnoliopsida > Dioscoreales > Dioscoreaceae > Trichopus > Trichopus zeylanicus. Next base: position 19,110 of record RXID01022011.1, on the reverse strand, counting down.
GAGAGGTTGCTTTGATTATCAATTGAATTGCATGCTAAACTTTAACAATGCATATCAACCTGTTAATCGTGTCTATTTTCATTTAATAGTGATGTTTGCTATGCAGAGAGTGATATCGGGCAACATCATTGTTCGTCAAAGAGGTACCTGCTTTCACCCTGGAGATTATGTCGGGATGGGGAAGGATCACATCCTTTATGCCCTAAAAGACAGGAATGTGCAGTTTGAGCACCACAAGCTTAGTGGTCGCAAGTGGGTTCATGTTGTCCCCAAGGAAGGTCATGTTCTTCACCCTGTATATGCTGCAACCCTTAACACTGAAGGTGATGAAGCAACCCAGTTGTGCTAGTCATACTCTTATGCTATTACAAACTTCACTGGACCTACTGTTTCCTTGATTGCTAGACTGTTGTTACGGTACTTCCTCGAAAAACAGGCGTAGCAAATGCAAATTCTTTGTTTGCTGTATGTGGTTGTACTAATTATTAGCATTGAAACAATTACTTCCATGAAACCATTTCTCTAGCAGAGAACTTCATTAATGGTGCTATCATGAACTGATAGGATAGGAATAACCTGAAGGGCATAGATGCACCATTTTAGCACATTGTGCTATTTTTAAAATGATATTTCTGTATCATAGCAGCCATCATATCCTTCAAGCTCAGGCAGTTGCTGGAGCTTTCTCTGCTGGTCAGCATACGGTGAAGCAGCCTGTCATGAGGAATAATGTGGCCCTTGGTCACGTGGAGATTGATAAGTGCAGCTATGCTTGAGCACAAGAGTGGCATCCTTTCCCTGCCATGAGCTTTGCTCCAGAAATCTCTCTGAGCACGTTTATGATGGTGGACAAGGATCCCATGATCACGTCGAGTAGGCCAGGCTTCTCGCCATGGATGAAGGGACGGCCACGAGCAGGGAAGTCCTTCTTCAGCCCCTCCTCCAGTGTTTCCAGGTGCTCTATGAACTCCTTTGCTGCCTTCTCTTGCTCTTCTCCAGATGAAAGCATGATGGTATAGGCAGTTGGCACTACCTGCAACAGCAAGAATGAAAACAAGGTTATCTTTTACATATATATACTTCTGCATAATTGTGAATTAGACAAATTACCTTCTGAAAGATGAAACTGGCCCAGAACCAGGCTCGAGCTGCAGGTACAGGTCCTCCGGGAGCAGTCGAGGCCTGCATGTCCCGTGGAAGAACTCCAAGATGATGAGCGTCTCAGCAATCAGTTTGCCATCCATCGTCCACGGGCATGGGGACCTTGTTGTAAAAAGGGTTCAGCTCATGTTGATGAGGTTTTCCTCGACGAAGTTATAAGCGATGCTCCTGAGCCTCAAAGCTCAGCTGACCATGCAGCAGTGGGAGCTGAGGCTATGGCCATGGATTCTCACCTTAAGCTCTTCCATGTCTTGGATTGGTAGGGTTCGCTCATCTCATGAAGGTTTCTTCTTGTATGTGTGAATGAAAGCTAGCTACTTGTTGAGATTGGTGAGAAGAAGAGGCTAGCAACTCTGCATAGAATGGATCCATCATTCAAAACATTCTGCTACTGATTACCGCGAATAAAAATCACGCCGCTGTGATTTTCCATATCGCGGGTCAAAACAGTTTGCTACCACGACTAAATGCTTTTCTGCATTGTGTGATTATGCCGAATAAATCCTCAAATCTCGTCTATTTTTGAATTAGTCCTTGCTAATTCAAACAAGCAGCGTCAACAACATTCTTCATATTGTCGGTTAATAGATTCACTTTTCGAATGCAGTTGAATATAGATTTAATCGGGATGGACGAGGTAAAAAATAAAAGCTACCTGTAAATTAGTTTTTTTCGAGGATGAAAAATATAAACTAGCTAAAATTTTTTTCTCGTTCCGTTAGCTTTGCCGTTAGCAAGCAAACAATACGAAGGTGTACAACATCGCAAAACAGCACACGAATTCTCTGCTTCCTTCCGTGCTAACAGCGATGCCAACAGATGATGATATATCAACCCAAACTTGTTGCTTCATCAAAGTCAAGTGTACGACTGGTTCATGGAGCAACTCGCCGACATCTCGCTAGGGCACGCCGTGGGCTCCCACGGCAAGCCGGGGTTCCACTCGCTCTCCGGCAAACTGAATGGGAAACCGGCCGCCTTCATGTATCTCCATTGACTGTTGCTATTGATCTCCACTTGCAAATCAACTGGAAAGCCAGCATTAGATTGCTGCGGCTGCCCAAAGTCTATGCTTGCAGAGGTCTGAGGCAAGTTCAGAAGCAACGAGGCAGCGTTCGCATTGGCTTTCGACGGGAGCGATAGCTCCGCCGGCGAAAACATGAAGCTGGGAAGCATTTCAGCGCCAGTACTGCAGTTCATGAGGTTGATTGCTCTATAGGTCGTGACATCCAAAGAAGGGTAACAACAACTAATATTACTACTAGCCGTAGTAGTGATAGTGCTATTACTTAGCTTCTGCAGAGCATTCTCAGGACTGAAATGGACGCTAGGGTTTGTGTTCTCAAAAAGAAGTGTTGATGAAACCCATGAATGAGAGAGAGCTCTTTGTGCCACTGCGTTGGTCTTCTTGAAGATCCTGCAGATGGCCCATGAGTCCTGCAAGAAAGGGTGAGAACCAGCTATCAGCTGAAAGAATTGAGAGATTTTATTAGGTTTAAAGTTTGAAGTGTTTGGAGATTGCATTGGGGGGTATGTTCTTGTCGAGGGGCCGCTTCGCGGCAAATGTGTCCGCGAGGGAGGGAAGGCGGAACTCGTGCATCATCCAGTCAGTCTTGATGCCTTTCGCGGCCCGGCCTTTGTAGAAGACAAGGGATTTCTTCAGGCCTATGCACTTGGGTCCCTCGGAGGAGTAGATGGGCCTGTCTGTTCCTGTGGCTTTCCAGAATCCCGAGCCGGTGACCCGGTTTGGCCTCGCGCTGTTCCGGTACTTCCGGTACCGGGGGCAGTAGAAGTACCATTCCTTTTCTCCGGTCGTCGCCAGTTCTTCATCAAGTATTACCGAGAAGTTAGATGCTATTTGTATGCCAGAAAAATGAAGAGAAAATGAATAAGATTTTATGTTTTTTCTGCTTTATAATGTTACCGCATGAAGATTCTACATGAAAACAAGCTTTCAGAATCGCATGAATATACAGAAAAATGACATTTCATGTATATCTTTTGGCCTTGAAAATAATCTGGTGCTGCTTTGATAATATGAAGAATAAAAAGGACAAAGCATCAAACAGAGCTTCTTGTATGGCTAACAAAGAAGCTAAGCAGTCATGATATGTTCCAAAATACAACAAGAAAGGGAAAAAAAAATTTTAAAAAAACTTACTTGGAAGATCCCATGGATCATGCTTGTAGATATCGAGCTGCCTGATGAGCTCAATGGAGAGAGGCTTTTGCTGAATCTTCGTCTTGAGATAAAACCCTACAAGCTCTTCATCAGTTGGATGAAATCGAAAACCAGGAAGCATCACTTCATCCACTTTATCCATATCACTTCTATCCTCCATCCTAGAAAACCCTAATATGCAAAGGTGCAACTACAGCTCTGTTCGATGAACAACTCAACCTAACACGAAAAGTAGAAACAGACTCCGATAAGCAGCTCAAGAAACCCCAACTCCCAGACAGCTCCTCAATAACTCCAATGCCTTCAAGTTGCTTCCTGAGTAGGATTCCTCCTTGGAATGTGGGGCTTATCTTTCGGAAACACCGGCTTTATAAACACCTCTTCATCTGCTAAAAGGGACTAGCAAGTGAGGCCAGGTCAGGATTGTCTTCGAATTGTTTATCCGAATGAAAACCATCCTTTTCTACTCTTCCCATTGAATCCATTTGTGCAGTTTGAGTCCAAATACAAGGATCTCATGTGGATTCTAAATCCTTTTCATTCACAATTATAATATTCGCAAGCACGAAAATGAAGACAAAGCTGGCTTCTGGGCAAGTCTTTTTTTTTTTTTGAAAGTTTTTTCTTGAATTTTATATGCATGGTAGCTCAGAAGATGAACACCTACCAAGAAAATAGAAAAATTCAAATATGTTAATGCAATTAAATATTTCAATCCCAAGATTTCATGCTAGTTCTTCTGATACCCCTATATTTATCATACCTATGCATTCCCTCTTGATCCAAAAATTCCTCATGAAAATCTTTCCTTTTCCTCTGAAAGCTTCTATTCCTTATCTTTTTCAGAATCATGGCCTCTGCTTGTCAGTGTATGTTTTGGGACCATGTAGAGATTATCCACCACTAATTAAAATAATTGGCACAATTAATTAAGTCTCAAAATGATGCGGGGTCAATTAACATGTGATTGTTTATATGATTTAGCAAAAGAACCCTAGAAGGCATCTGAAGTCACTGTTTCACTTTCACACCCATGCCGCGCCTGAAGCTTATGAACGGGATAAAGATTTATTCATGGCATTGTAGTAACTTGGGCTTATTTTTAGAGGGAAGGAGGTAAAGAGGAAAGTGACATTAATTCAATTGCAAAATCTTCCTAGTGTTTAAGTTAATTACTATATTTTCTTCCCAAATTAACAAATCTGGACTCATATCTGACAAGATTATTGGTCCATAGTTGTGGACTGTTTGGTGCACTTCTTCTATGGCTTAATATTTTTTTTTTCTCTAAATCTCTCTTCGTTAATTGTTAATCATAACTTATGTTGCGGATTAAGTATATACAAGATCCTTTCATTACCTCTAGCAATGCATCGAGTATCACAAGTAACTGAGCAAGTTGTGGCCCGAGTGAAGAAGAAGCTAGCATATGAAAATCTAGGGTTTTCATTAAATTAAACTGGCTGTCAATTGTAATTCCAGCCGTGTGGGCAAAACTATAGAATAAGTCGCAAGTTCCAATTTGTATATTTCTTTTGTTTTTGTGAGCAGTTTCAAAGGCCAGAGCTTGCTAACAATGTCTGCCATGAGGAAGCTTCTAATTAACGGAGGTGAATCTATGGTCAAATGCATGAGCTTGGGGAACCCAAAACCCTAACCCCAATTGGGTTTCCCCAAACTTGGCCCTCGGTTTGAACCCATCTTGTCTGTTCCTTGTGGGCACAGGGCTTGTCACCCAAGTTCGAAATGCATTCGGGTCAAAGTCAAACCCTTAAATTCCAAGTTTTCCTCTTGCAACTCTCTCGGTGTGTGAACAATGACGCACCACAAAGATCCATGTTTCCAATATGGCTGCTTCACTAACACCCCACTTATTAATTTCATTAATTTACTATTAAGGTGGCTCTTAGTCGGGAGCTCAGAGGTTCTTCTAAACTATATTCTCAAGTTGAAGAGAAAAGCCCGCGAAACAGTGACATGTAACCCTTATCCAGGGAATAAAGAGAAGAAATATTTAGAGAAAAAGAGAAAATTGATTCTTTTTTTGGTAATTTGTACCCTCTGATCCTCGGTGATTGTCTTACACAAATATAAGACGAATACATGCAGCAGTTCTGTCTAGTTATGAACGGATCGCGCACCGTCATCTGTTCGATCAGCTAACTGATTACCTTTTCGAAAAATGATTTTTTTTTTCTCGTAGAGCAAAGAGATTCACTACTCTGTGTAGATCATATTAAGCTAAATATTGATCCATCAACATCTTTGAAAGAGATGGGGAGTGGTTATCGAAGTTGTTTACGGCAGGGAATGAAGAGCAAAGAGCGAAGCTTGATTAGGAAATCATTTGACTTATACCGCAGTTGAGCATCAGAATATGGATTGAACATATACTGGATGAACATAGCCGCCGTTTTATCTTCTGTTTTTTAATTTATTAATTGTCTATAGGTTTGATATGGGCTATAACACCTCAAATCATCGTCGTCAAGAGTACATAGTTTCTTATTCAATTTATTATTAAATTTGTTATTTGTTGCTTTCATTTCCTAGCTGACAGAATCAAAATGAAAATGCATTTTGAGCAATCCAGACAAAAATATCTTGTCAATCTTCTAGAATGATGTGTGAAAACATCTCTAAGTTTCCTCCCAACAATTTCTTTCTAATTTTAAAACAATTCAGATTCTTGCCCTGTTATTAATGTACTTATTCACTGCAAGTGAATCTGTTTTCACTAGTAAAATATATATCCGAGAATGACTTTGATCAAATAAATTGTATGGCACATTCAATACTCCAATGTATGCAAACTGTGATTTGTTCTCGATTTCCTCCATTCCTCATTATTTTTAATTGTTCTTAATCTAGGCATTTTTTTTGTACTAATTCTTAATCAAGAGATTTTTATCTGCAATAATTAGAGATAGATTTCTTCTTTCCCCCTGTTTTCAGATTTTTTACAATTTAAATATAAACTGTAACACCTCAGCTCGATCATAATTGTGACTGCTAGCTATTTTCTTATGTAAATAACGCAGATCTCTAATTACAGAAATATTTTACTATTTGTTGCTTTCATTTCTGAGTCCTGCCTGACGTGAAGCAGATGGAAGCTGGGTTTTCATCCATCCTGACAATTTTGTCAATTTTTCATAATTAAATATCAAAGCATCTTCATGAGCAATCATTGAGTACTCATAAAAAAATTCCTTATTTATGCCAACCAAACTTACAGGAAGTTTTAGACATTTCTACATCTACCAACAAGCTATTTTGATAATAATAGAATCATATCTGAAATGCCAAGATATCTCTCAAAGGAATATTTAATCCAACAGAGAAAAATGGTTGCATTGTGATTTTCATAACCAGCTTTTCCAGGCGCAAAAAGATTTGCTTTCTACAACTTCAGGATGTTGCCTGCAGCAGTTCTCGGATATCATATCCTTGGAGCTGGAAAAATCATCATCCAGTAACTCATGTCAATAGCAATACATTTAAAAACACTGAAGGTTGCTAAGCGTCAATATTTAACATAGCAGGCCTTGATGTTAAGGAGCCGTTTGGATTAATTTCGATTTGAAATTGAGGATATTATCAATTCGATTAATTCGGAGAAATTAAAAAAATTGACCGAATTGATAAATTTAAGTGTTTGCATATACTTTGAAGTAAAATTAAGTAATTATTAATTCTGTCAATTTTGTGAAGTTCAGTGTTTGGATTGTAAATAAATTTAATCATTTTCAAATAAGTAAAATTCCTCTTTTTTATTTTATTCATATTTATTTTTTAAAAAATATAAATATTTAAATAAAATATATTTTGGTAGTTAAAAATACATATATTAAATATATATTTACGTTAAAAAAATAATTATTAAAATATTTATTCAATCAATAAAATATATTTTAAATTAAAAATTGATAATCTATAGGTATTAATATTTACAAAAATATGCAAAAAAATTAATGAGTAGAGGAAAAGTTTTTCCATATGACTTTAAATAAAAAATTTAGTTTATTTTTTAAAAAATAATGTTAGTGGTTGAACCAAAAAAAAATATAGAAATTTCAACCCACCCAAGTAAATGTGAACCCCATGCAATTTCAAATTGGAATTGCGAATTCCTCTTTTTTGAGGAAGGAATTCAAGTGTGCTGTTCGAAATTGTTGAAAACTTCAATTCTATTAATTCCGAACAGTGTTATTATAACCAATGGAGGAATTGGAATTCCCCCAATTCCCCCAATTTGGGCTATTTGGAATTGATCCAAACAGCCCCTAACTGTGTTCTCTTTTCTGATGGATTCAAGAGGACACTACTGAATATTGCCCATAAAATTGAAAAACAACCAAGAAATAGACGTACCTGAAGGAATGTGAGCAGCAGGATCACCCCTGAATTCCAAAATGCATGTATGGTGATGGGTGTAAGGAGATTATGAGTTTGTGCATATGAAAATCCCAATGCAGTTCCTGTTTCAGTGGTAGCATTAAACTTGCAACAATCCAACACAGATAACCAAAGGATAAGCATTTAAAGCCTAAACTTCAACATCAAATTGGATAACGTGGTTTTACTATAAACAAGACAAAATGAAATTGTTCTGTTACCAATCTGATCTCAAAAGGTTTCAAATTCAAAGTTCACTAAAGCTTGGTTTTGTAATACAGATCAGACAGCAGCTATCCCACACTGAATTTCTAAAATGTCAGGTCAATAGCATATGATGTTGTTCACTTTTCATGTTAGTGTAAAAGAGAAGTTGTGGTTGTAAAGGCATGATATACAAAAGTATTCCTGAGAATAAGCATTTTATGTGTTTCATCAGATAGTTTGCTCGTCACAGTGGCCTGGAAGTCATTAAATCAATATATTACCTAGGACAAACAGCTGGGGAAATTCTCCAGGAGTAAGATGAGCCAAGGCAAACACAGCAGCAGATATAAGCACACAAACAGGTGTAGGAAACCTGCAAAGAATGAAAATGCATTAGACCATAAAAAACATGTAAACTTGCTGGTCAGAATTGAGCAATGCATTTCTTCTGTTTGCAGAATTAGAATCAGGTAATAACTCAGACGTATTGTCATCCAATACGAGTATTGGACTGATGGCTTCATAATATGTGAAAAAAGCAGTTATTCTCCATTCCTTACTGTTGAATGTTGATACATTAGCTGCAAAACCTGAGGCTTCAATGCTAAAAATCAAGATCAAGGCTAAAAACAAAATTAATTGAGCTGGATGAAGAGATGATTTTAAATGACTGAACATGGAATTGTGGTGTATTTGGTTGAAAAATATGGCTAGAAGAACACATAGAAAATGGCAATATCCCAAAAAGAAGTACACAATACCAAGTGAAACAAACAATATGATGCCATTCTCCCACACCATGACAAGCTAGGGGGGTATGTTAAGTTATTGGATGAATAACACTATTCCAACTAATTTTCTGAGTCCAACAGCAATCATGCTTGCAATGTTCAGCACTATTAGCATCCTTCAATTCAGAAGTATCTCAGAAGAAGAAGAAGAAGAAGAAAGAAGAAAAAAAATGAAAGAAAATAGAAAAAACCTCAGTCAAGAGAACTCAATGGAGCATTTCAATGTGATTTAAGATCAAGAGCCATGTCATCAATCGCCTTCTAACACTGAAAGATTTGAAAAGTTCTAGGATAGCTGCTTTTGCATTAGACTTTACCCATTATTAATACAAGATAGTATTTTGACTTTTGTGCCGTTTTAGACCACAAGATCTTAGGAACTATGCATAGAAAGATTCCTTAACAAGTATAACGTGACTTAACTTGAAACAATAGGAATGAAAGAAAAAAGGAGGCCTTCAAAAATACTATGGATTCTTGTTTGGAAAGACAATATTACCACTTTGTTAGGGATACCATTAGAAACCCACGAAATACAGTCTCCTCAAGTAATGGAGCCAGAATGCCTGTGATGCCAACCAGACAGGCAGTGCTACAAAAGACACAAAAGAAAAGGAATTAGAATTTTCCACAAGCATACAACATTTAAGGAGAAAGCCACGCCACATGCAACCTGATGCTTGAAGAACCAATCAAGGGCAACAAGCGGATGAGTGCATCAGTCTGTAATGGCATGAACAAATATATCAGGACTCATACAAAAACAATTTCATTACTTGTTGAGCATTTGCTGTGCCAAATGTAATGTGACCACCTCTCTTTCTGGACTTCCACCATTAAAGAAGGTCAGGGCAGCGCCGGTCATTCCTATGGCAATTAGTGCACCCACCAATCCAATTCCTGCCCACAAAAGCCAACCAGTTTGCAAGTTGAATGGTTCCTTCAAATCTGAAAAATTGCATCAGCAGCAGCATAGATCATTGTCTTTAAGTATCAGAAAGCTTGTCACTGCTGCAGTTCTATAGAAGAAAAATCCAATCTTCACCATAGCGAAAAATGTCATCAGGAAATGGTTGAAAATCTTTTGTGATGCCATAGATAACCCCTAGTACCACCGCTGTCAAGGCACTGCATAAAAACAGAAATAACACATGAAAATTTCTATGAGGGTTCCACACCAATATTCCAGCCTTCAGTTCAAATGTAATTTCATGAAGCGAATAATGTCTAGCTATCAATATAAAACCAAAGATGCTCTTACAATTGGCTTCCAAAAAGGATTTCTGACTGCTCATCAACACTTACTTCTGCAGCTCGATATCCAAAGTATGACAAAACCGAAGCTTCAACAAGCCCTGTCAGAACAAAACTGTCTGAAGAACTTTTAGTTTCAATAAGGACAAAATTCTTGAAACAATGCAATCAAGCACCAAGATTAAGTAAGAATTTGTATAAACTGCCAAGAAACTTGATAGAACAGATGATGCAAAACAAATTAGTGAACCTGATAATAAACTAGTCGATAGAGGTCATTTACAAATGCAGCAATGCTATATGTTTATTGGCAACACTAGCAGTGGAATATATGTTCACAAACTACACAAAAATAGCCAAATTAATAAGAATATTTGCAACTACAGACCTATAAAATCACCTGCCTAAGTTGAGCATCTTTATTATTGTTGTCCTGGAATGCCTAACATATACTCAATGTTGTTCATTTTCAGAATAAAATCAACTACATCATCAAATTACCTTAATCCACAGGCAAACATGGTGAGCAAGACGGTCTGCCATTGCCATGGAACATCCCATCGCTCAAGTATGGGCCAATTCAATGTTGATCTCTGAAACAAATATGCAGGTAAAGGAAACAAGGTTCTATCAGCATAAAAAAACAAACGCAGAATTAAGAAACCGTTACAAACAGAACATGAGCATATTAAACATCAACACGACCACATCCATCAAAAATCCAAAGATCCATCAATTCTCAAAGTGGACCAAGCAAACTTCCGAAACACTTCCGCACCATGCTCACAAATAATTGAAATAAACACAAAAAATTTCAGACCAACTCCACAATTCCCTCAACAATCGGTAAAAAAACGCATGTAAAAGCCTCAAAGCAACCATAACCCACTCCACACATTCAAATGCTTTCAGAACGAGAAAAAGATCAACATCCACTTTCTTCAGGGAAAAAGGAGGGACCTTTTCAGATGAGCAGGGTTCGGACTTCTCCCTCGCATCATAGAAGCAGGTGAAAGGAACTGTTGCAATGCTCCTGCTTCCAAAGAACGGGCTTGTCACGTATTTTCTCAGGAGGGAAACGCGAACGGGAAAGGCTCCTCCGTTGTCGGAGACGGAGCCATTGCTTCCGGCCGCCGAAAGCTTCGTGCATCCCTTGGGAAAAAAGTGAGGAGAATAGCTGGGAGACCAATTGTGAACAAGGAGAAAAGGGGAAACCATTAGGAAACTCGCGAGAATGAGAGGAAGAAGACGCAGATAAGGCTCTGGCAGCAGGAAGAAGAAGGATCCTTCCTCGAGTACACATCTCGAGGCCAATCAGTCGAGCGCTGGAAGTAGCAGAGGCCTCTTCCTGAGTACACTACACATCTTGAGGCAAGTTTGCGGATTTTTCAAATCTCAAGGAAAACCAGCGCACGACATTAAACTTGGTTCTCATTGACGTGTTCATATTGAGGCAAGCAGGCGTTTGAGTTCGAATCTCGGAAGAAAATAAAGGATGCGATTAACTGGGTTCTCATTATTGAGTCATCCCTTGCTGAGGCCAGCAGGGGAAACCTGTTCCTGCCAAGCTTGTTGACTGACATAAGGTCATGAGCAACTGTCCATCTTGTGGTAAGGTTGTCTGCAAACAGGAAGGAGAGGGTTCATGTAGTTTTTGTGTTGTACTTGTGCTAAAGGAAGTACATATGCTGGTCTGGAGGATGTGGTAGTTCCTCTTGCTGATGCAGAAGCTGCAGCTGAAGCATATGTCAAGAGGCTTGTTGATTATGATCGAAATTCTGCTGCATGGACTACACTTATTGATGACCAGATTGATTATTATGAGATTGAAGGAAATAGCTGGCTGTCCTCGGATGTACTGTTAATTTCTGTCAGTGTGTCTTAAAACTTGTTTTTGCTTTCTGCTACCAAAACAAAGAAGACTAGTTTTTTGCTTTTGCCCACCAGCTTATGTAGTCACCAAGCTGGTTTTGCTTAGGATAATTACTGCAATTTCATTTTTTCTGTTACTGGTGATATATGCAGTATAGACACAATAGTTGGATAAGAAACATACTTCGAGGAGAAGGATCTTCTAATGAAGAAAAAGAAGGAAATTGAAGAAGCAAATGAAGCCCAAAGAAAGAAAGTAATCTTGACATTTTATTTGCTTGGCCGCAAGGTTGCACCGAAGACCATTTTTAATCATTAGCATCGTTTTATTTATTTGCAACTTCTTAGTTGTAGGTGTTCAATTAAGACCTCTATGTTTCTGAACAGTCCCTATGTATTATCAGCTTCATTTTCTCACCAGAAGTGAAACATTGGTTGTTTGTTTTTTCACTTTTGATATTCAATTTTTAGTCGGTTTGCTTTTCTTCGAAGGCTTCACTGCTTGGCTTTAAATTATATTACCATAAGAGTAGACACTTGTAGAGTTTTACAAATATTTCGTAAGCGTAGATCTCTTATTTCAGGACCGAAGAAAATGACTCACGGAAAACTGGACAGTTCTCCGGTTCCGAATTCAGTGTTCAATCAAACATTTGAATTGGAGAAACAGAGTTCAGTTTTCTTATTTCTCCCAGTTCGGGTGCCAACCAAACGCACCCTAAGTGGGAAGGTCCAGCATGAGCTCTATGACCTGTCCCGCGTCAACGGTTTGATAAATAGCAGTTCAGGCAGCGGAATGTCTGGCAAGGTCCACCAACAACTGCCCTCTCACCTGAAGGCGATGTTCACGAGTCCTCTCTTGATTATAACTGAGCTATTTCAGTTAGCAATAGAATCCTCTGTCAATCCGGAGCAGTATTACTTAGCAATAGAATCCTCTGTCAATCCGGAGCAGTATTACTCTCTTGTTTTGAAGTACTCCATCGAGCAATGTTTCTGTTGTATTTCACAAACAAGGAACGAGGATGAACTATTTAGTATGAGATTCCTTACGAACGGGAAGATGCACAAGAACGTTTTTCTGAAGAATGCAGCTTATACAGGGGGACTGCTGCAATCTAATTTTTGTTGCTGATAGTGCTCTATCTCCCCATTTGGTTTGTCAAAATTGTGATCTAATTAATTACACAAATGCTTCCCTTACTATTGTAATTAGAATTTTGATTTAACAGGGACGACTACCGTTCAGCTTTTTTTGAGATGGCGCTCCTATAAATAAGTTGAAAAACAAAAATCATGGTTACAGAACAAGAATAACAATTGCTTCTGTAAATGTCTTACGCTATCCAAATGGATTTGCACACTTAATTAATTACACAAAATTGTTTCCACTATCAATTTCGCATCATCATAGTAGGTTTTCAGTATGTAGTCTAAGATTTCACGCAAATCACAGAATCCAGAAGCTTATCATTTACATTAGATGATAACAACATCGCACTCAAAAAAACAATTGAAAAAGGAAAAAAGAGGGGATTTCAACATCTTACAAATCAGAGAACCCTGGATTTCAATATGAAGCATAATCAACTATCTCAATTTGACTACAAATGAGTCTAACTCAAGAAAACTGAAATGTATCACATGAAAGATATACAGGAGCCTGCAGTTATTATTATTATTTTTTTTTCTGTTTTGAGAAATGGTGCTTGCAATTATTGTTGCTCTGGCTCATGTTGGGGGGTTGCTGGTGACTCCGGTGCTATGGCAAAATGCAGATCCCTTCCTTGTCCTGACTGCAGAATGAACGCAACCTCAGCAGCTGCCAGGGCAGCAGCTTCCTGTTTATTTGAAAAGGAACTAAAATAAGTACAAACATTGAGTCTCATTATGCCATAGGAACCATGCAAACCTGTCTTTGCCTTCTTTGCTGCAAGATACTAATGGCCCAAGCCATTATGTAACATGGCAAAAGAAAAGCAGCAGCCCGCAACAAGAATAACTGTCAACCATCGAATTTGGATTAGGAGAACACACGAGAACTGAGAAAATGGGAAAGGAAAGAAATGATGAATGGCAGTAATTTGGAAATCTGCTTACAGAAAAGTAGGCAGAGGCATCATCATCTCCATCGCCACTGGTAATGGACAATGCATGCCTCAACAGCAACAGAGCCATTAGCTGCATTTTACAGAGAATGATCCAAGTTATCCAGTGGGAGATATATTAATAATCCAAGGAATAGAGTTGAGGATATCAGCAACAGAATCCGATTGTTAATTTAAGTGGTCCATTATACATTTTGAAATGTACTAAACAAATCCTGACCCTAGATCAGTGTTAAAATACCAAGAAAGAGTTCGATGGGCATTCTATAAGAACTTACAATTAGAGCAGCAGAACGGCAAAATGCAGCGCCACTGGCATTTGTAGCAGCATATTCGTCATACTCAGCTTCCAGAAAGTGGCGTTGTGCAGCTGCCATTGCAAGGATCCGAGGGTCACGTAAATCTATAGGAGTGCCAGTAATGGTCCAACCATCACTGCAGAAGAAGCAGAAGAAACACAAGAAACACAAGAATAATTGTTAAAGGCTTAATAAATAGTTCCGATCTTAAATGACATTTTCACTAGCTCCTATGAATGAATCACAACTAGGGGTGTAAACGAGCCGAACTGAGCTGAGCGGCTCCAAAATTAATGAGGCTCAAGCCGAGCCGACTCAACTCTTTTTTCAGAAATTAATTTTTTTAATTATTTCTAATTAATTTACATCAAAATAATATTTACAAATTATTTAAAAAATAACTGCAACATCATAAATTACAATTCATAAATTTATAATAAAAAATATTAAACCCAAAAATTTATAGGTAATGCTAATGATATACATAATTTAAGAAATATGAATATTGAAAAAATCATGCTAATAGAATAACATCTAAATATAAAAAATATATCAACTACAACATAACAATTAAATAATTAAATATAAATTATATTTTATATTTTATAAAATATATTTTTATAATCATATTTTTATATACTAAAAAAATAAATAAGCTCTCGAGTTGAAATCAAGTGAGTCAGGTCTAGCTCAAGCTCGGCTCGTTACCAAATGAACCAAAACAAACCAAACCAAATTTAAGTCGAGCTCGAAACGAGCTGAGCCAAATTCGAGTCAAATTCGAGCTGAGCTCAAGCTGCTCGCGAGCTACGAGTTAAATTGACATCCCCAATCACAACCCTTGAAAAATAACCATATAGTGTTTTAAGCCTAAGGATGCATAATCTCATGTCATGTGAAGCAAATACAGATAAATAAAAGATGACTTGCCTTATATCAATGGTGGTTTCCTCTGGCTGAGGTTGAGGGGCAGAGTACCCAGGCTTGTAGGGCTGTAAATGCCAATTGTGTATTTGTTATATTCTAATCGGACACATGAACATATGCTAACCGATACTAGTCCACAGAAACTGAAATTGCCTTCAATATGATTGATCCAAAAAAAGAAGAAAAAAAAAGACATTGATTGACTGTTCAGATAAGGCATTAGACATATTTTTGCATTGCATGAACATAAATTCTCTACAGCTAACTAAGATTTGCTAATGACTGGAATCTATCATACAGAAAACATTTGCCAGAAAATTCCAGTGATAATTGCCAATTTCAAGAGGGCATGGAGTATATTTTTAAAATATCATCTGAATTATTTGAAAATTCACAAATAATTTGCAAATTAAAGGTATATGAAAACATGAACAAATAAAACTAATTAGATAGGGTCCATGAAGGAAGCTGCAGGTGCGGGGTTTATCAAATTCTTTTGCACAGGGAGTTGTCTGAATGAAGTTTTTGAGTCTTCACTCAACAGTATAAGTTGTTTTAAAATAAATATCTATCCCCATCTGTTATTTTTAAATATCAGAACTTTTCAAATTTGACAGATAATTCCCAAAGTATGTTTTTTTTCACCTTCTAGTGACTAATGGAGGAGGGATCTTTACACAATTACACACAGATGCCACAAGCAAGATTCCTAGTAATCAACAACTCGAATTTATCATTGATTTCGATGATTATTTTCTTGACCAAAAAAACAATTCAACATGAATTAGTAATATGCAACACAAGAAAAGGAATCATACATGTATTGATATAATAAAAGATGTACAAGACGTAAAATAAAAGCTAAAAACAATTTCCATTTTTGCATAAAGACAAACTTTGGCCCCACGACGATCATAGGTAGAAGCAAACTACAAAATAAATCATATATACGTAAAAAATACAACCAGTACAACAACTCACCTCATGGCATATCTCACAGGTTATATCTCCTTTCTCATTGCACCAGCGCTGAACACATGCCCTATGTGCATACTGCACGTAACACAATTGGCAGAATAAGACCACAAAAACTGCTTCGTTACTAACAAAAAACTCCATGGTGTTACCTAATACTCTCTATTATCATACCCTAAACAAGATGTGTAATGTACTTTATTGGTAATTTGCAATTAAGAAGAGTCTGGATTTGTGAAATAAACCTTCAGGCTGCCACTGCAAGCGCAAGGAATCTCCAAGTTCTTGATGTCATCTTCCTCCTGGCAAATGCGACACTCTACAGTCTGAATAAGCGGATCATTCTCATCCCCATCATTAATAAGTACCCTTTCCTCCACAACCTTCCCGTTGCAAGGCCCTGTTTGTACAGAGGGCGGAGCAGATGGATTCATAGAACGAGTCCGCTCCCCAGAAGCACCCGATCCCTCAAGCCCTTGCAATGACTCAGTCCTTTGTGGAGCAACAGGCTGATCAACATGCAACACCAGTTGATCCCCCATACCCAAATTCACCCAACCCAACAACCAAATCCAAAAAGTTTCCTCCTTTTACAAATTTCCCTAAAATTCAGCTAAAATTCTCCAATCAATTGACCGACGAACTGATTCGCAGTCCTGCGGTGAACAAAAACGCCCAAAATTCGGTAAAATCACAAACTCCAGTTCCTCAAATCCGTCAACGACGCGAAAAAATGGAGAGAAACCGATCCAGAGACATCAGAAACGAGAAAATAAGCTCGAGAAACCCTAGAACCAGCCGATCGGGATGAAAGTTACATCAAATCAAAGGGCTTCTCTCGCAGAACAAATTTATGTTGAAAGGAAATAATTTGGAAACGATTAAAATCGAGAAAATTGATGGGGAAATCGAGCAGCGTACCTCGAGAACCTTCGATCGCCGCGCCTTCGCAGTGGACGAGAGCGGAAAAATGAGAAAATGTCCGCGTTTTATAGCTCCGGATAACGGCGTGCAGGTTCGCGTCTTCCTGACCGTTTTCGCCGTAACGGCGTCCGACGGCCACCAGCTCTGTCAAGTTGTCAACGGACATTTCGAGTTGGGGGAAACGGGAAAAGGGAATGTAATAATCATAATTCCAAAAACAATGTCTCTTCCAGTAAAAAAATAAAATTAAATTAATAAAATTAAGGGATATTTATCTACATTCCCAAGATTTATCTTATTTATTAAAAATCTCCTGTAATTTTAGTGTTTATCTATATCCTCATTCTTTTTAAATTTATTATCTACAATCCCCTAATTATTATTTGATCAAAAAAATTTTCAAAAATTTTATTTTTACCTTTTATAAGTTTACAACTAAACCTTTTAAAATTCTTTATTTCTCATCTTCTACTTTTTCGCTTAAATTTTTACAAATAAACTCTCAATTAAATTTTAAATTATAATTTACATATTTATATATTTATAAAAAGATCCCTCCCATATTTTTATTTACGAATAAACTTAAATTTTAATGTTTTTCAAATATAAATTTACAAAGAGGACATTAAATGTTTAACTTTTTTTTATAAATAAACCCTCCATAAAAATTTAAATTACTAGTTACTATTCATATATTTTACAAATAAAATCCTCCAAATTTTTTGATTTATAAATAATCCAAAATTTATCTTGTTTAAATACAAATTTTAACAAATTAAAGTTTTAAAATTTTAAATTTAAATTTAAATCTAAGATTAAATATTTTTATATTTAAAATAGACCGCTCAAATACTTTTATTTATAAATAAGACAAGTCCAAATTTTATCAATTGTTTTAAGAAAATTTCCAAATTGAAGGTTTTAAAAACTAAAATTATAAATTATAAATTTAATATTTGTACATATACAAATAAACCTCTTGAATATTTTTATTTATAAATAAGTCCAAATTTTATTATTTTTAAAATAAAATTTTATAAAAAAGACACTGACTATTTTAAAACTTTGAAATTTTAAACTATATGTTTAATATTAATATATTTACAAATAGACCCCTTGAATATTTTTTTTATAAATAAGTCCAAATTTTGATATTTTCAAAATAAAATTTTACAAAAAAAAAATATTAAAAGTTTTAAAACTTAAAATTTAAATTACAAGTTTAATATTTGTACATTTACAAATACACCACTTGAATATTTTTATTTATAAAAAATCCAAATTTTATCATATTTTAAATAAAATTTTATAAAAAAGATATTGAAGGTTTTAAAACTTAAAATTTCAAACTATAAGTTTAATATTTATACATTTATAAATAGACCCCATGAATATTTTTATTTATAAAAGTACAAAATGTATCATTTTTAAAATAAATTTTTACGAAAAAGATATTGAAGGTTTTAAAACTTAGAATTTTAAATTACAAGTTTAATATTTATATATTTACAAATAGATCCCTTGAATATTTTTATTCATAAATAAATCCAAAATTTATCATTTTAAAACAAAATATTACAAAAAAGATATTGAAAGTTTTAAAACTGAAAATTGTAAATGACAAGTTTAATATTTACACATTTACAAACAGACCCTTTGATTATTTTTATTTATAAATAAGTCCAATTTTAATCAAATTTTAAATAAAATTTTATGAAAAAAGACACTATATTTTTTAAAACTTAAAACTATAAAATATAAATTTAATATCTATACATTTACAAATAGACCCCTTGAATATTTTTTTATAAATAAGTATAAATTATAAATAAAAATATTTAAGGAATTTATTTGTAAATATACAAATATTAAACTTGTAATATAAAAGTTTAAATTTTAATACCTTCAATATCTTTTTTGTAAAATTTTATTTGAAAAATGTTAAAAGTTAGACTTATTTATAAATAAAATTATTGAAGGGTCTATTTGAAAATACACAAACATTAAATTTA
>RXID01022010.1:113131-147273 GCA_005019695.1 Trichopus zeylanicus subsp. travancoricus | reverse complement strand
ACTACTTGTACTACTACCACTACTAGTCCTACTACTGCTAGTTATACTACTACTACAACTACTACTACTACTACAATAACAACAACAACTATTACTATTATTGCTACTACTTCTATAACTAATACTAATACTACGAATTCGTTGATTTCTCTGTACTTATTTATAATGGAAAAACTCCTATTCATTGTAGGATCACTGAAGGAAAGGTTGGTCATAAATTTGGAGAGTTTGCTTCTACACGGAGACGAAGACCTTCGAGAGCAAATAAAGGCAAGGGAAGAAAGTGGATAAAGTAAAGTCTAAGCGCCATATGGCACAAAAAGGAAATCCGATTTCGATAAGACTTGATCTTCAAAGTAGTTTAGATCCAAGTTGGTTGAGTGAGGGCGACCGCGAAAGTCGCCGAATGGGTTTGGCTTTTTCTTGTCAACTGCTTTTCCTGAACTTTGTCCCATATTTCTCAAAAATCAAAGGCATGGGAGGACGTTGCAGATGTCCGGGACAGACATGACAACAACTACTACTACTAGTACCGCCATGACTACTGCTATTACTTCTACTACAACTGCTACTACTACTAGTGCTAATGTAACTACTAATACAATTACTACTCCTAATATTACTACTAAGACTACTACTACTACTACGATAATTACTATCACTGCTATTGCTATGGCTACGCTACTACTGCTACAAGTTCTTCTGTTGCAATTACTGCTACTACTATAACTACTACTACAACAACAACCACCACTACTGCTGCTGCCACTGCTAAGACGGTTGCGAAGACCACTAATACTACTACTTCTGCTGCTATCGCTACTAGTACTACTACTACTGCTACTACTGACACTAATATTACAACCACTACTACTACTACAACAACAACAACTACAACTACTACCACTACCAATACTACTACTACTATCACTACAAATACTACCAATACCACTACTACTTCTACAACTACAACTCCTTCTCCTCCTACTACTACTCCTACTCCTACTACTACTACTGCTACTACTTCTTCTCCTACTACTACTTTTACTACTACTACTACTACTACTGTGCAACTACTGCTACTTCAACTACAACAGCACCAACAACAACAACTACTACTACTCCTACTACCACCACTACTACAACTACTACTGCTACTAGTACTAGTGCTGCTGCTACTACTAGTACTACAACAACAACCACTACTACTACTGCTACCACAGCTATGATGACTGCAAAGACCACTAATACTGCTACTTCTGCTGCTATCGCTACTATTACTACTACTGCTGCTACTACTAACACTAATATTACAACCACTACTACTACAACAACAACTACTATAACTACAACCACTACCAGTACTACTACTACTACCACTACAAATACTACCAATACTACTACTTCTTCAACTACAACTCCTTCTGCTCCTACTACTACTCCTACTCCTACTACTACTAGTAGTACTACTACTACTACTACTACTTTTACCAGTACTGTTGCTGCTGTTGCTACTGCTACTGCAACTACAACTATAACAACTACTACTACTACTACTACACCTACTACGACTATTACTACAACTACTACTACTACAAGAACTGCTACTACTACTTCTACTACTACTCTTAATCCAACTCCTACTCGAACTACTACTCGTACTCCTACTACTACTCCTACTGCAACTACTACTACAACAACAACAACAACTACTACTACAACTACTACTTCTGTTACAACAGTACTTCTGCTGTTGCAACTAGTACTACTACTGCTACTACCATAACTACTACTACTATAGATATTACTCCTTTTATTATTATTCTTACCATAACAACTATAACAACAATAACTAATACTACAACTATTACTGCTACTACTACTACTATTACTACTCATGCTACTACTCAAGGTACTACTACTATTCCTGCTAGTACCACAACTACTACAACTACTGATACTACTGCTGCTACTACTATACAATGACACGTACTACTACAACTATTGCTACAAAAAAAATAGCTACTACTACTACTATGACATCTGCTATAGCTAGTAGTACTACTACTACTGCTACAAATAATACTATTGCTACTACTACTACTATTATGACTACTCCTAATACAACTACTGCTCCTACTGCTACTACTGCTGCTACTACTACTACTCGTACTAATACTACTATGCCAAACACTGCTACTACTACTGGTACAACAACAACTACTACTGCTACTACTGCCACCACCACTACTACTACTTCTACTAAGACTACTATTACAATATTATTAGTACAATAGCTTCTACTACTTCTCCTTCCATTTTTGCAACTAATAATATTTTGAATAGTACTACTACTTCTCTTGGCACATCTTCTACTCCTACTACTGCTGCTACTACTACTAGTAGTAATGCAACTACTGCTACGACTACTACTACAACTACTACTACTATTCCTACTACTACTCCTACTACTGCTACTGCTGCTGCTACTACTACTACAACATCTACTATGACTCCTAGTCCAACTCCTACAACTACTACAACAACAACTATTACTACTACTACCACAACTACTACTGCTAATGCTACTACTACTACTATTACTATACTACTACTACAATTAATACTACTACTACTACTATTACTATTAATACTAATAGTAAAACTATTGATGCGACGGTTGCTACTACAACAACAACAACTACTCCTCCTCCTCCTTCTACTACTACTACTACTACTACTACTAATATTATTATTACAAATAATACTCCTAATGCTATGAGTACGAGTCGTATTACCACTACTAATACAACATCAATTTATACTACTACAACTACTGTTGCTGCTGTTGTTGCTACTACTATTGCTGCTGCTCCTACTACTACTATTACTACTACTGCTACTAGTACTATAAAAACTACTGCTACTTCTACTACTACTACTACTCCTACTCCAACTCCAATTGCTTCTACCACTCCTACTACTACTACTACCCCTACTCCAACTACTTATCCTACTATGAGTGCTAGAACTATTACTACAACAACAACAACTACTACAAGTACTATTGCTACTACTACTACAACTACTACGACTACTAACACTAGTACTATTGCTGCAACTACAACTCCTACAACTACTGGTGCTACTACAACTAATCTTAACGCTACTACTACAATTATTATTACTACTACAACTACTACTACAGCAATGGTAATTACAGCTTCTACTACTATTACTTCTATTACTCCTATTACAACTACAACAACTACCACTATTGCTATCACTAATATTACTAAAACTTCTCCTACAACTCCTACTCTGGCAGCTGCTACTACTACTACAACTTTAACTACTACTACTGCTGCTGCTGCTACTACTTCTACTGCTACTACTGCTACTATTGCTTCTTTAACTACTATTGCTACTGCTGTTGCTGCTACTACTACTACTATTATTGCTAATACTACTACTCCTATGGCTACTACTACTACTCCTACTACTATAAATACTATAACTACTACTTCTACTACTACTTCTACTACTACTACATTAACAACTACCACCACTACTACTCCTATTGTTGATGCTATAACAACAACTACTACTACTTCTACTCCTACTACCATAACTACTACAACTGCTATAACAACTACTACTAATACTACTACTACTTTTGCTACTACTACTGCGACTACTGCTACTATTGCAACTTCTTCTTCTATTACTACCTCTACTACTACTATTACAAATGTTACTTCACTTCTCCTACAACTACTACAACTAATGCCACTAGTACTCCAATAACTACAACTACCACTACTAATCTCACTACTTCTCCTACAACTACAACTACTAATACAAATAATAGAACTACTGCTACTACTACAACTACTAAAACGTTTCCTACTACTACAACTACTATTTCTGCTACTACTGCTACTTCAACTACTACTACTACTACTAGGATTACTTCCACTATTATGATTGCTATTTATACTATAGCTGCTGCTACTACTACTATAACTATTACCATGACTATTATAACTACAGCTATTACTAATACTACTATCACAACTACTACTCCTGTTGTTGCTGCTACAACAACAACAACAACTACTACTAATACTACTTGTACCACTAGCACAACAACAACTACTACTACTTGCACTACTACCGCTACTACTACTGCTATTACTACTAATAATACAATAATAACAACCACTACTACTACTACAACAACTACTACTATTGCTACTACTACTACAACTACTACTAATACTACAATAACTACTACTAATACTACAAAAACTACTACTACTTCTACAACTTCTACTACTTCTTCTACTACTACAGCTACTAGTATGAATACTACTGTTACTTCTGCTGCTACTTCTACTACTATCTACTAATACAACTACTACTGCTACTATTATTACTAGAACTACTACTACTACTTCTACTATAATTACAACCACTACTGCTACTATGGCTCTACTACTACTGCTACTACTGCTGCTACTGCTACTACTAAAACTCCCACTACTGCAACAACCAATATAACAACAACTACAACAACTACTACTGCCACTGCTACGACAGCTGCCAAGACCACTAATACTACTACTTTTGCTGCTATCGCTACTACTACTACTACTATTACTACTACTACTATAATAACAACTACTACAACTACTGAAATCGACCTTGTTAACGCCGGCGATGCTCGCCGAAGTGTTCGAGGTCTAGGAAGCGTCTCTTAAGAATGAATGTAGCAACAGGAAATAAGGAGAAGATATGGAGAAACTCTCAGATTCTTATTGCTACTTCGATATTGATTTCTAAGATAATAGTTACAATGGAGGCGTGGCCCTTATATAGAGGGCACGGTGATGTAAGCGCTCACATCAGCTGGTGGTATGAGCTAAGCGCTTACATCAGCATAATAGTAACCTATACTAGAGTAGGCCTATAGCCTTTACATAAGACTCCAAGGGAAGTCTTGTCCTAGGCGTAGCCTTTATATCCTAAGGCGTAGCCTTTACAAAAGACTCCAAAAGAGATCTTATCATAAGGCGTAGCCTTTATATCCTAAGGCATAGCCTTTACAGAAGACTCCAAAAGACGTCGCTGCCATAGGCTGGTAGCTCGTCCTTTGGCTAGGCTCGTCCTCTTGTTAGGCTTTGACTTCTTATTTCGTAGCTCTAGCTGCTACTGTACTATACAACAGGGTTCTACTTTCCTGTATTAGCTACGATACTTCCCACCACGCTCCGCCTGCTACGGGATAGGGGTGCCATCTTCTTGGGCCAGGTATGCTTCCCACCACGCTCCGTGTGCATCTGAGAGAGTGAAAAGATGCTGGTCCTAGAAGTGGCATCTTGGACTAGTCGGAGGGTATTCTGGAGCTGCTGGTCTATTTGGGTCATTGTAGGGTACCAGGTGGCCCAAAAGTGATCCTGGTAGCTGAGTCGTTCACACTCCCATACCTTGCTGGTGTGGAGATTATACAGTTGCCGAAGTGCTGTGATTGCTGTTGCTGCTGCTGCATGGATATCCTGCTCATTTGCAGGGAACCTTGCAGTTGTAGTAGCATCTCGGCTAGTTGCTGCCACTCCTTTTGTGCTGGGGCTGCTTGGACTTCTTGAATTATTGTGGCCACGAGCTCCAGAGTTCCAAGGTCTCCTTCTGCTGGCCATCCTGCACAGACTAGAGAAGAAAGTAATCATGACAAGGAGTCAGCGAGCTGATTATCTTTGCCCTCGATGTGTTCGAAGTGTATCGGGATCCCTATCCCAGTAATATAGTCTGTCAAGGTGATCCAGCGTATCCTAGAAGGCTTGTGATTCGGAGACTTGTTGAAGAAGCTAATTATAGCTTGGCAGTCAGTCCGAATCGTTAGTTCCTTTCTAGCCAAGTAGTAGATCTTTAGTGCTTCCAGTGAGTTCATCACCACATAGATTTCTGCATCAATAGTGGATTTGATGGGGTTAAACTTCTCACTTGCGTAAGTACACACATGTTCTGCGGATTTCAGATCATATTTCTGCGGCTTCCATTTACAGATGCCCCCCCATCCTTCCATGCAGCCATCTGTTTCTAGAAGGATATAGCTTTCAGTAGGGGGTACTTCCAAGTCCGGTAGTTGTTGGACTAATTTTTTAATCTGGCCCACTAGAGCCCAATCCTGTTGGTTCATTTTCTTTTCTCCAGTTGGGCTGGTTTTTGCATACAGTGGGTTGAGGAGCCTTCCCAAGTTGGGAATGTAATTCCTGGCATAATTGAGGATGCCTAACCAGGAACGAAGCCCCTTCTTGGTCATGAGTGATTTATTTTGTACCTCAGTGATTTTCTTGATCACGTGAGGCTGCAGCCGGATCCATTGGTTCCCGATGATGGCACCTAGGAATTCCACTTCTGTCACCGCTACCTTCATTTTTGTAGGGCTTAGGACGAGCCCATGCTCCTGACAAATATCGAGCATGATGTTCAGGTGCTTGGCATGCTCTGCTTCTATCTGTGAGAAAACAAGAATATCATCAATGTAGACGGTAATAAAGCTTTCTGTACCTTTGAAGCAATGGTCCATCTTTCGTTGGAATACGGCTGGGGCGTTCTTCAGGCCGAACGGCATGACCAACCATTCGTATAGGCCAGAGGGGACCCAGAATGCGGTCCATTCAATAGAATCTGGGGGCATGGCCACCTGATGGAAACCACTTTTCAGGTCAAACTTCGAGTAGACCTTGCTGTGGCTTACCCTCCTTAGGATAGTATTGATCCCTGAGAGGCTGTATTGGTCTTTGTTTGTAAGGTTATTAAGACGCTTGTAGTTGAAGACCATTCTCTCTTTTCCCTTCTCCTCTTTGCCTGTAGTCGGGTCGATGATTGTTCCTGACCTTACGATGAAGGCCGTTGTTCTGTGCCGACTTTTACTTGGCCGGATGACTCCCATGGTCAGTAGGGCTTCTACGTGCCTTTTGAAGGTGTCCTGCAGTTGTGGGATGACATGTTTCATAGGACAGTCTTCTATAACAAAGTCTGGATTTTTGATATCCAGATGTCACACTACTTTGTTCTTTGCCCAGTGCTTTAACGGGTTTTCGCCAATAAACCCTGCTTCCTTCAGCCTTGTTATTACTGGTTGAAATTTTTGGAGGAAGGACTCCCTGCTGAGCCCTGTATTGTAGTATACTGATTGCTAGATATCAATATACTCTTCTTCCTCCAGCTCCAACTCTTCTACGGTGGCGGCCACCGATGCTGTAGGAGTAGTACTAATAACAGTTAAATTTTTATAGAAGGTTACAATGTTACCTTCTATCCGAACTCCTCCTTTCATGGCTTTTATAAAGTTACATCTAATTATCATCTGGATGCCATCACCTAGCTCCATTTTGAAGCTGTAAGTGTAGGGGATCTTGAAGCTGTTATCCCCAATGTGCATCCTTCCACCCTTTAGCTTTTTGTCCGCCGATTGCTTTGAGTTTATTCCGCTGAATTGTACCACGAAGCTATTTTTCTCCAGTGCTTCCGGTGGTACTGAGGCTTCATCAATACAGCAGGTTGTTCCGCCTGTGTCTAGTATGGCTCTGACATGGAACCTGGGAATGTTAGGTATTTCAAGTTCAACATTCATATTGTAGAGCATATTCTTTACTATTTTTGGTCCGAGCTTCGGTTGAGCCTCTCCTTCAGCTATTGTCTTGTAGACACTTTCCTGTAGTAGGATACTGGTGTATTCCAGTTCCTCGCTTGCTTTTGCTTCTTTTTCTTTAAGCTTTTTAGAGTTCTTTTGCAGGCTTGCGCCTAGCTCAAATTCCTTGACTCTTTCTTTAGCCATTCAATTTCCCCTTCACACCTTACAATGTAGTGTAGCTGTTCTTGCATCAGCCTCTAGTTAGGGAATAGTTCTGGTGGAGCTGGTGTAACTGGGACCGTTGTTTTAAAGTAATAGGGTCCACATAGGTTACAGGAAGTAACCTTGCATTTGGGGCAATGAATCCTTGCTCGCTGTATTATTTGGCTTTTGCAGCACATGCACTTTTCTTCTTGTGGCTGCACGAAGTTGTTATGCTAACAAGAATGAGAACAGTTTTCCTGAAAGTCGAGCAGCGTTACCTGAGGGTGATACCCTCCTTCTAGTTCTCCCAGAACATAAGCTGCTTCCTCCCGCTCAGGTGGGTCGAGGGAGCTATGCAGACTTTGGGTTTCTTCTTCCTCTGAGATGTCATGGGTAGCATCACTCTGGTCCTCAGTTGATAAAGAGGAGTGACGGTCTTCATCCGTCACGAGGTCAGCTGATGAATCCGACAGGTTGGAGTCGGCGTCGGCGTCGTACTCGTCAGAGGATGTAGAGTCACAGCCATCGTCAAGGATGGCTTCCTGGTTGTTGATGGTTTCGTCAGGGGGTTTGACGGTCTCTTTGCATTGTACTTCTTGAAGTTCTTGTAAATACTGCGCATAAAAAGGGCTCTCCTTGAATTACGCATAGTTGGTGTTGTAAGAAGGCCTGTAATAAAAAGATGTTAGAGGGTAGTTGTCCCTCCTGGTGAAGTACTCCGGAGCCTCGTACTCATAATAATTGCGGTACGATTATCGGTAGCTTTGCTGGGCCTGATAACACCAATTGTAGTAGTCCTCTCGTGGGGTAGGCAGGTAGTAAGCCATCAGCCTTCAAGCTTTTGCACTTCCTCAGCAAGTATCTGATAAGGATCCCGAAAGACCCTTAGTTTGCCTCGTGCCTCCTGAGGCCTTCGCGTGCACCTTTCGTGCTGTTGGAGAAGCTTGTCCAGCCGTTCAAGGCTGTCGCCTGGTTCTCATGGCTGGGGTTGCTGCCTGCACGTCTCAAGTACTAGTTCTCGGGCCTCCTGTTTTGAAAGGGGCCTGCTGTCTAGGACTGCAGTTATTAAAGTCCTCAGAGAAATCTCGAGCCTCGAGATCTCTTGTGTGCAAGCTTGATGCAGTTCAAAGAGTTGTTTTAAATTCTTTAAGCTAACTCTTGACGCAATACAGGTTTTGTCATAAATAACAAACAAGTTGTGAGCTAGTTGGTTGGTGAAAACTTTTGTTACTAAAGCAAGGTCAAGATACTCAAGGCTAGAGGTTTGGGAACGTTCATACCCCTCCTGAATGGATTTTTCCCATGCTTCAGACATATGGGCTAAAAGTTCACAGTTACCATAATTTCCCAAGGATAAATTCCAGTATTAGGTTAAACATGGCAATTCCTTACTAGATTAAAGCAATGCTTCTGGATCATACAGTTGTGCCCTTGGGCTTACTCACGGCCACTCGCCTTCACTGCCAAGTTAGGACCTGTCCTTTTTTCTTACACAAAGCTCTTCACCCAGTCAGTAAAAACCATACTTAATTCTAATCCACAAATTACCACAAAGGAAAAAGACAGCACTTATGAATTCTTAACACAAAATCTGAACACAATAGTGAAAATTAGGATTTGGGTAATTACGACCCTTACCTCGCACTCTTGGCACCTTGACCTCTTGGGGGTTCTACTCCGCCATATCTTTAGCTAGCTCTGATACCATGAAATCGACCTTGCTAACGCCGGCGATGCTCGCTGAAGTGTTCGAGGTCTAGGAAGCGTCTCTTAAGAATGAATGTAGCAACAGGAAATAAGGAGAAGATATGGAGAAACTGTCGGATTCTTATTGCTACTTCGATATTGATTTCTAAGATGATAGTTACAATGGAGGCGTGCCCCTTATATAGAGGGCACGGTGATGTAAGCGCTCACATCAGCTGGTGGTATGAGCTAAGCGCTTACATCAGCATAATAGTAACCTATACTAGAGTAGGCCTATAGCCTTTACATAAGACTCCAAGGGAAGTCTTGTCCTAGGCGTAGCCTTTATATCCTAAGGCGTAGCCTTTACAAAAGACTCCAAAAGAGATCTTATCCTAAGGCGTAGCCTTTATATCCTAAGGCATAGCCTTTACAGAAGACTCCAAAAGACGTCGCTGCCATAGGCTGGTAGCTCGTCCTTTGGCTAGGCTCGTCCTCTTGTTAGGCTTTGACTTCTTATTTCGTAGCTCTAGCTGCTACTGTACTATACAACAGGGTTCTACTTTCTTGTATTAGCTATGATACTTCCAATGGCAGTATAGTAGCTAATACAGGAAAGTAGAATCCTGTTGTACAGTACAGTAGTAGCTATAGCTACGCAATAAGAAGTCAAAGCCTAGCAAGAGGATGAGCCTAGCCAAAGGACGACCTACCAGCCTATGACAACGACGTCTTTTGGAGTCTTCTGTAAAGTTTATGCCTTAGGATATAAAGGCTACGCCTTACGATAAGATCGCTTTTGGAGTCTTTTGTAAAGGCTACACCTTAGGATAAGAGGGCTATGCCTAGGACAAGACTTCCCTTGGAGTCTTATGTAAAGGCTATAGGCCTACTCTAATATAGGCTACTATTATGCTGATGTAAGCGCTTAGCTCATACCACCAGCTGATGTGAGCGCTTACATCACCGTGCCCTCTATATAAGGGGCACGCCTCCATTGTAAATGAGAATCCAAGTATCCAAGTATTGTAAGCAATAGAAGTATCATGTGAATTAGCAATAAGAATCCGAGAGTTTCTCCATATCTTCTCCTTATTTCTTGTTGCTACTTTCTTTCTTAAGAAATGCTTCCGAAGACCTTGAACCTTTCGGCGAGCATCGCCAGCATTAGAAAGGTCGACTTCATGGTATCAGAGCTAGCTAAAGATATGGCAGAGTAGAACCCCCAAGAGGTCAAGGTGCCAAGAGTGCGAGGTAAGGGTCGTAATTACCTAAATCCTGATTTTCACTTCTGTGTTCAGATTTTGTGTTAAGAATTCATAAGTGCTATCTTTTTCCTTTGTGGTATTATACGGATTAGAATTAAGCAAGGTTTTATACTGACTGGGTGAAGAGCTTTGCATAAGGAAAAAGGACAGGTCCTAACTTGGCAGTGAAGCCGAGCGGCCGTGAGTAAGCCCAAGGGCACACCTGTATGATCCTGAGCATTGCTTTAATCTAGTAAGGAATTGCCATGTTTAACCTAATACTGGAATTTATCCTTGGGAAATTGTGGTAACTGTGAACTTTTAGCCCATATGTCTGAAGCATGGGAAAAATCCATTCAGGAGGGGTATGAACGTTCCTGAACCTCTAGCCTTGAGTATCTTGACCTTGCTTTAGTAACAAAAGTTTCCACCAACCAACTAGCTCACAACTTGTCTGTTATTTACGACAAAACCTGTATTGCATCAAGAGTTAACTTAAAGAACTTAAAACAACTCTTCGAACTACATCAAGCTTGCACACAAGAGATCTCGAGGCTCGAGATTTCTCTGAGAACTTTAACAACTGCAGTCCTAGACAGCAGGCCCCTTTCAAAACAGGAGGCCCGAGAACTAGTACTTGAGGCATTCAGGAAACAACCCCAGCGAAGAGAACCAGGCGACAGCCTTGAATGGCTGGACAAGCTTCTCCAACAGCACGAGAGGCACACACGAAGGCCTCAGGAGGCACGAGGCAAACTAAGGGTCTTTCGGGATCCTTACCAGATACTAGCTGAGGAAGTGCAAAAGCTTGGAGGCGATGGCCCCAGGAACCAACACCCAGTTGGTTTACAAAGAGCTATCTATCCCAGCACCATCTCCGATGTGCGAAGATTAGATTCGGGGATACTGGAGGAGCCACAGGCACCTTCATACGGCTCAACAAACAACCAGGAGAATGGGTAGACTCCTGATGGGAAGAAACACCCTGCAAGACACACTAGACCAGCAGATCGATCCTCAGGTACAATTAAAACTATCAATGCAGGAGAGAGCTGCCATAGTTCCAGCGGAGGTTCTGTACCACTCCCAGAAGGACGACATGCACCATCGGGTGTACACACATAGATCAGAGGAGGCAATCCTCTGTGTCGACAATGACCAGGTAGACCTCCCATTCATACAGGAGGAAAGCTACCATCAACTACGGCAAAGCGGGATGCAGTACATACACCTCGGTGTGCTGCAACTTCGACTCCAGATCCTACACCGACAGGAAGTTGGTACAATGGCTCTGGTTGTCTTCCGTGACAACCGGTGGGAAGGAAATAAAGCACTACTGGCCACGATGGAGGTGGACCTAGCAAAAGGCAGTCAACTGGTATACGTTATACCAGACGTCATGATGACTGTCAAGGACTTCTACAAGCACGTACAAGTCTCTATCCTAACTAAGGGATACGAGAACTGGCAAAGTGGTGAGTCCAATTTATTAATCACTAGAGGCATGGTAGGAAGGCTCTCGAATACCCCAAACGTAGGCTTTGCCTATGAAATTCAAGGAGTCATCGACTACCTAGCAAGCCACGGAGTACACGCCCTCCCAGGACGTAGGTACTCAGTAGAGGCGCTACAAGGGCGCAGCTGGACTGTCCGGCTAACGAAGCTCTCCGCACCAACTCAACCTGAGGAGGTCATGAGCAGGAGCCTCCTTGATGGGAGCATCTCTCTGCGTTTCGGAAGCTACAAGCCGGCAGTAACGCCAAGAAGATCCTGCTACCTCCCAAGAGATGAGGAGGCATTCAATGATGAAGAGGAGCTCAGAACTCCTCATATAATTGCCATCCTGCTGGAGGAAGATGAAGAGGAAAGTGACGACGAAAGTTACTTTCATCAGCTCTACAAAGAGGGGTTCCTTGAAGGAGAAGGAGAAATGGAATGCCCAATAAGAGCTCCAAAGTGGGATGTATATCCTGACGAGGACGAAGATCCTCCTGAAGACAAAAGGGACGTGTTTTCCCAACAACCAGATGAAGTCTGGGACACACTAGGAGAACCTAGTGGGAAGTACGACTACTATGTCAAATACACTCCCCCGGAGTCATTCTACTATGGTCCCCTCGAACCAACTGGATGGGGAGACGAAGATGATGAGAAAGAACCTGATGAGGAGGAACCAGCCAGCATACCTTCTGAGAGGCATAAGGAAGAAGGTAACACTTGTCCCCCTCATAGTACTAATGTTATTGCAGCAGGCATTGAAGAGGAAGTACCAGAGATGGAGTACCCTGCCCTGCGAAAACTTGCCGAAAGGCTATCTGAGAGGTTGTACACAAGTACACTAACCTCGACAACATCTCTGAGCGGACCGTACATGCCCCCCACAGATGCTTCAATGGAACCAGGACCCCCAGGTTACCCACCAGCGGCCAACACGACTCCAGCAATATCCAGAATAACAACGGAGTCTGGGCAGCGGAACCAAGGAAGTTTCCGAAGAGGCTTCAACAATGAAATATGGACCCTACCATCCGCACAGCAGAATGAAGGAGCCCTCTTGATAATACCCGAACAGCTCGGGCTATTTGAGGAAACATTTGCAAGATGGGAAACCATCACAAGGAACCATGTTGCTGTGCAAGGATCACTGATGCACGAGACAAGATTGAATACATGGAAAACCTCCTAGGGGAAACAGCCAGGCTTGCATGGGTGCAATGGCGTATGCTATATGGCGCAGAATACCAAGCCATTATTGCAGCCGGAGGAGGAAGGGATGGCACTCAAAACATCCTTTCCCAGATGAGAAGGGTCTTCTCATTGGAGGATCTAGCCCAAGGTTCAACCTTGGCTCAAGACACAGCATACCGAGACTTGGAAAGACTTTCATGTACAAATATGAAAGATATCCTTTTATACATGAATGACTACCTCAGGTTAGCTACCAAAACCGGAAAGTTGTTTATAGGCACGGAGCTATCTGAGAAGTTCTGGTTAAAAATACCGGGAGACATTGGCCGAAGAATGAAGGCGGCCTTCGATCAGAGGTATCCTGGAGTAAACATCGGGGTGATACCCAGGATACTATTTGCCTACAAATACCTGGAGGAGGAATGCAAAGACGCCGCATTCAAAAGATCCCTCAAGGATCTTTCCTTCTGCAGTAAGATCCCGATCCCAGGCTACTACACCACAGAAAAGAAGTACGGGGTCAGAAAGGCGAAGACATACAAAGGAAAGCCGCACGACACCCACGTGCGCATTGAAAGAAGGAAGCACCTTGCGCGCAATAGGCACTGCAAGTGTTACCTCTACGAAGACATGGGGCATTTCGCCAGGGAATGCCCCAATGACAGAAAGAACGTAAAGAGGGTTGCCATCTTCGAGCAACTAAATGTTCCAGATAATTATGACTTAATATCTGTGCAGGAAGGAGAGGACCAGAGTGATACAATATACAGCATCTCAAAAGGGTAGGATCCTCAGAGCCTCCACAACTCCCTCCGCCCACTCATACAAAATGAAGTCATATATGTTCTGCAGGAACTCGAAGAAGGATGCCAACCGCAAAAGGAAGGGTGCACTAGGCATAACAATGGGCAAAGCTTCATTACCCCAACAACAAGTACTTCTCCCCTGGCACAAGAAGAGTACCCAGCAAAGCCCGTAGGAAAGGCGGTTCTAACCTCCGGAAGGGGCCCAGAGGAGAAACTACACTACCTCGCATTTAGGCTAGATGGAGAAACCTACCATCTTCATGATGAGGTACTACTGGCACCCGAATTGATATATGAAAATCCCTATGTAATTATTATCAAGGGGATTTTCCAAGACAAAGAAGGACAGGTGTCCCTCATAGGATAATGGCTGTACCGCCCAAAAGAAGCACTCACAGAAGATGGGAGTCCAAGAGAATCCAGGGATACAAGGAAACTTTTCTATAGTTTTCATACTGAGGTAGTCCCTACAGAAAGCGTCATGCACAATTGTGTGGTTCACTACATCCCGCAGGGTGAGCAAGTACCAAGGCAAACAGAGTACCCGGGATTCATCATACAAGAGCTCTACGACCACACCAACAGAATTCTCAAGGACATAGCTTGTGCAGACTATGACAAAGAGCAGCAATCTGACATTAAGCTGCTTATCAAGAAAACAAGGGAGCACCTGACAGGCTCCATACAAGTCGGATGCCCAAAGGCACCCAACACAGAACCCACAGCCGGACGATGGTGGGCACCGACACCAACGCAACTGTGGATACTCAATAGCCTTTTCCGTCAAAGCGACAGGCCCCCTAGAAAGAAGCAAACACAGGACCTGACTTGGGCGCTAAGACTACATGGACGAATCTCTGAAGCCAACATCCACAAATGGTTCATGAACAAGAGAGCGCGAGTCAAGCAGACGCAGGCAATACCTACCACTGTCCCATAGCAGCAGGAGGTCGAGCCTAGCCAGTACAGTAGTAGCCAGTACAGTAGTAGCTATAGCTATGCAATAAGAAGTCAAAGCCTAGCAAGAGGACGAGCCTAGCCATAGGACGAGCTACCAGCCTATGACAGCGACGTCTTTTGGAGTCTTCTGTAAAGGCTATGCCTTAGAATATAAAGGCTACGCCTTAGGATAAGATCTCTTTTGGAGTCTTTTGTAAAGGCTACACCTTAGGATAAGAGGGCTATGCTAGGACAAGACTTCCCTTGGAGTCTTATGTAAAGGCTATAGGACTACTCTAGTATAGGCTACTATTATGCTGATGTAAACGCTTAGCTCATACCACCAGCTGATGTGAGCGCTTACATCACCGTGCCCTCTATATAAGGGGCACGCCTCCATTATAAATGAGAATCCAAGTATCCAAGTATTGTAAGCAATAGAAGTATCGTGTGAATTAGCAATAAGAATCTGAGAGTTTCTCCATATCTTCTCCTTATTTCTTGTTGCTACTTTCTTTCTTAAGAAACGCTTCCAAAGACCTTGAACCTTTCGGCGAGCATTGCCGACGTTAGAAAGGTCGACTTCATAGTTAAAGTAGTAGTAGTAGTATTAGTATTATCAGTTGTAGTGTTAGAAGTAGCAGTAGTAGTAGTTGTAGTGGTAGTAGTCATAGTAGTAGTGGTAGTAGTAGTAGATGTAGTAGGAGTTGTTGTAGTAGTACTATTAGCATAAGTTGTAGTAGGAATAATAGAGGTAGAAGTAGCCGTAGTAGTTGTTGTAGTAGTAGAAGTAGTTGTAGCAACAATAGTAGTAATAGCAGTCATAGTAGTAGTGGCAGCAGTCATAGTAGTAGTAATAGCAGTCATAATTGTAGTAGTAGCAGTCATAGTAGTAGTAGCAACTGGCATAGTATTAGTAGCAGCAGCAGTAGTAGTAGAATTATTAGTCGCTGGAATAGGAGTAGTAGTCGTTGAAGTAGTTGCAACAATACTAGTAGCTATAGTAGGAGGAGTAGTAGTTTCTATAGTAGTAGTATTAGCCAAACTAGTGGTAGTAGTAGTAGTAATAGCAGCAGTAGTTGTTGTTGTAGTATTAGTAATAGTAGTTGTAGTAGTTGTAATAGTAGTTGTAGTAGTAGTACTAGCAATAGTGGTAGTAATAGTAATAATAGGAGTAGTAGACGTAGTAGTTATAAGAGTAGCTATAAGGGTATAAGTTGTAGTGGTAGTATTAGGAATAGTAGCAGGAGTCGTTGCAGCAGCAACGGTAGTAACAGTAGTAACAGTAGCCATTGTAGTAATAAATGTAATAGCAGAGTTGTAGTAGTAACAAAAGTAGTAGGAGTAGTAGCTCTAATAGTAGTAGTTGTAGTAGTAGTAGTAGTAGTAGTTGTTGTTGTTGTTATTGTAGTAGTAGTAATAATAGTAATAGCAGTAATAGTTGTAGTAGTAGGAGTAGCAGTAGCAGTAGCAGCAGAGTAGTAGTGCAAGTAGCAGCAATAGAAGAAATAGTAGTACTAGTAGTAGTAGTAGTAGTTGTTGTTGTTGTTATAGTAGTAGCAATAGCAGTTGTAGTAGTAGTAGCAGCAGCAGCAGTAGCTGAAGCAGTAGTAGTATAAGCGGTAGCAGTAGCAGTAGTAGTTGTAATAGTATTAGTAGTAGTAGTGGTAGTAGTTGTATTAGTAGTAGTAGTGGTAGTAGTAGTAGCAATAGTTATTGTTGTAGAAGTAGTAGTAATAGTAATAGCAGTAGTTGTTGTATGAGTAATAGCAATAATAATAATAGTAGTATTTGTAGTAGTAGCAGTAGCAGTAATAAAAGTAGTAATTGAAGTAGCACCAGTAGCAGTAGGGGTAGTAGTTGTTGTAGTATTAGTGGTATTAGTAGTAACAGTAGTTGCATTAGTAGTAATAATAGTAGTAGTAGTAGTGGTGGTAGTAGCAGTAGTTGTTATAATAATATCTGCAGTCGTAGAAGTGGTTGCTGTAGTAGCCATAGTAGCAAAAGTAGTAGTAGTAGAAGTAGCGGAAGTAGCAGAAGTAGTAGTAGTTGTTGTCGTAATTGTAGTTGCAGAAGTAGTAGAAGTAGTAGCCGTAGTAGTATTAATCACGGTTCGTTGTTTCAGCCGAAACCGAAATGTTTTGGCTGAACCTGCGCCGAAACCCTAAATAAAATTTCGATTTAGGGTTTCGGCGCCACAGCAGAGAGGGCGGCGGCTGCGGGCGCGTGCGGGCGAGGGCGAGGGCGGCTGCGGGCGACCGCGGGCTCGGGTGGGCGAGGGCGGCGGGCTCGGGGCAGCTCTGGGAGATTGCGGGCGAGGGCGGGAGAGGGCCATGCACTGCAGGCAAAGGGCGGGCAAAGGGTGGTCAAAGGGCAAAGCGCGGGGCGGGCAAAGGGTAGTCAGGGCAGCTGCATGGTGCGCGGGCAGGCCGCAGGGAGCGCGGAGCGGCTGCAGGGAGTGCAGGCCGTCGGCAGCGAGCACAGGGCTACGGCGGTGAGCTCGGTGCGTGCATGGTGAGCTCGGCGCATGCATGGCGAGCTCAGTGCGCGCGGCGAGACCGCAGCGTGCGTTGGGCGAGCTCGGCGTGTGCGAGGCGACCGCAGCGCACGCAGGGTGAGCTAAGTGTGCTGGCGGCGAGCTCAGCACGCACGGGGCGAGCGCAGCACGCCGGCGGCATCCTCAGCACACTTGGGCTGACCGCAGCTCGCCTACAGCACCCACGGCGAGCTCAGGGCTCGAAATCGGCATGTCCGGCATCCCCGCGTGGCATCTCCGGCATCTCCGGCAGCTCCGCCAGCGAGGGCAGCTCGGCCGCTGAGCGCAGCTCTCCCCGCATGCGCAGGTCGGCCGGTGACGATGCTTGCCCCCGCTCTCGGTTCGATTTAGGGTTTACGGTGCTGGTTAGTTTTATTTAATTAATCACGTTTTATTTAGTTAATCACAGTTTACTGTGCTGCTTTGCTTTTTTCCCCGGGAATCACGGGGAGGTGGCTGTCGGTTGGTATTGGCTGATTAAGTACTTTGTTTAGTGCCCGTGAATCACTGGTTTCGGCTGTGGGTCTTGTGGCTTATATATACTTAGCGTAAGATGTTTACATTTCGCAGACGATTTCATTTGTGTTATGCTATCTTAGTGAAAGAGTTTTGTTGATTGGCCAGCTATTTCTGTTTCAGTTGCAGAGGTATGAAATTTTCCGTTCAATAATTGATGTATCATAAATTGATGTATCATAATTTTTAGTTTTTGTTTGTGCTACTTGATGTATCAGATATAGTATGTATGTTGAGACTTGAGAATTGAATTGAAACAGGGAAGATCAAATTATTTGTTTTTATGGATATGCTCAATTTGCATTATGCGTATTATGTATCTACTTAATTGAAACAGTAATATGATCAATTATCCAAAATTAAGTTAGATTTGCTGCTTAAAATATGTTTTAAATTATTAAATTATTAAATTATTTAAGTTACATAGTAAAATATTAAATTAATAAATTATTTAAATTACGTATTAAATAATGTATTTTGTATTAAAGTGTATAACAAAATAGTAAATTATTAAATTATTTAAATTACGTATTAAATTATTAAATTATTCATTAGTAAATTATTTTAATTATGTATTAAATTACGTATTGAATTATGTATTTTCGTATTAAATTATATTAAAAAAATATTAATTTATGGATTAAATTATGTATTCAATTACATATTTTGTATTAAAATATGTATTCAATTATGTAGTATGTATTAAGTTGTGTATTGAATTAGTAAATAAATAATATATTATGTATTAAATTACGTATTTTCTATGAAAATATTTATTTCATATTTAATTATATAATAAAATATGTATTAAATTATGTAGTATGTATTATGTATTAAATTATATATTATGTATTACGTATTAATTTATGTAGTAAAATATGTTTTATGTATTAATTTTTCTATTAAAATTATGTATTAAATTATGTCGTATCTATTACATATAAAATTATGTATTATGTATTAAATTATATATTGCATATTAAA
Organism: Trichopus zeylanicus subsp. travancoricus; assembly: GCA_005019695.1. Classification (NCBI taxonomy): domain Eukaryota; kingdom Viridiplantae; phylum Streptophyta; class Magnoliopsida; order Dioscoreales; family Dioscoreaceae; genus Trichopus; species Trichopus zeylanicus. Next base: position 128,028 of record RXID01022010.1, on the reverse strand, counting down.
TTATGTATTAAATAGTAAATTTTGTAATTTGTATTAAATTTTGTATTACATTATCTAATATGTATTAAATTATCTATTACGTCGTACATTATATATTAAATATTAAATTATGTATTGAATTACGTACTATATATTAATTTACGTATTAAATTATGTATTACATATTATGGATTAAATTAACGTGGAAATTAGATAATAAATCAAGAAATAGGTTAGTAAATCGTAAACCCTAAAACTTAAATCCGAAATATAAAGTAATTTATTTCTGTGTACATTAGTTATTTTTTAATAATTTCTTAAATTACGTATTGTGAAAATAGAGTTTTTTCATTAATCATAGGTAAATTTTCTTCTGTCACTGCTACTACTGTATTGCATATGGCTCCAAGGCAAAACACGCCTCGCGATGACGATATTGCATGGCAACACTGTGAATCAGTGAATACAGAAAATCGTACAGTTCATTGCAAATGGTGTGGTCGTGTGCTTAGTTCTAGAATTACAAGATTAAAATAGCATTTAGGAGGAATCACCGGCTCAGTTCGGCCATGCGAGAAAGTCCTGAATGAAGTGAGACAAACATTTCGGGCAATAGTCCAAACCGGCAGAGAAAATAGAAGAAAGTAGAAGGCCAAAAAATCACGTTTTGAGCATGAACTTCTCAACCTCCCTAATCCAGATCCCTGGCAAATTTATGATGAAGAAGATGATGATTCTGAGGTTCAGGAAGTACTTCGCGAAATTCGAAGATTGTACGAGGAAACTCAAGGTAGTGCTGGCACTTCCGGCACAATTCGGGATCGTCGAACTACTAGTTTCAGAGAGCCACGTACACAGCGACACACACCTACCCCTTCAGGAGTAAGAGGAGATTTTCATCTTCCTGACATCGGATCTATAAATATTTCACCAATTGACCCATTTCTACTGAAACCAAGATATGATACTCAAATAAATTTGAGAACAGCATCAACTGGTTTTCGAAAGGCAAAACAATGGTTGGGTAGGGCAGTATCAAATTTTTTTTCTACAACCATGTTCCATTTCATTTAGCAGATGGTGGTTACTATCATGGAATGATATGTGTCGCTCAAGAGGTTAGCCCAAGAGTTCCTCCACCAAGTTCTCGTGAAATTTCTGAAAAGTTTCTAAATCTTGAAATTGAAGAGATGAATGCATTTATCTAGACCTTCTATAAATATTGGGATGAATTGGGTGTACTTTGATCTGTGATGGATGGAAGACACACAATAGTAAAGATTTGATAAATTTTTTAGTATATTGTCATGAAGGGACTGTTTCTCTCAAGTCAGTTGACACAACAGGGGAGTTGAAGACTGGTAATTTCTTATACATCTATTGATAGTGTCATTGAGGAGATTGGGGAATCAATAGTGGTACAAGTCATAATTGATAATGCAGCTCCACTGGTATATGCTGGGAAAAAAGTTAATGCAAAAAAGAAAACATTTTTCTAGACACCCTGTGCAGCTCACTCTATTGACTTAATGCTGAAGGATATGGGTAAGGATCCTGATATTAGAAAAGTGGTTGAGCAGGGCCAGAAGTTGACATCATTTATTTATAACCATGCTTGGTGTCTTGAACTGATGAGAAAGGAAATACGAGGATGAGAGATTATCAGGCCAGACATTACTCGGTTTGCTACACAATTTATCTCATTGGATTCCCTGTATACTCACCAGCAAGCACTGAAGAGATTATTTACTGGTGAAGAATATGATGCACATTATTTGTGGTTGAAACGGTCTAAGAAAATACTTTCTGAAAAATTCTACAATCAAGTCATAGACGAACGTTTTTGGGAATCAGTTGAAAAAGTAATAGGAATCTTCAGTCCATTAGTTAAAGTACTTCGAATTGTTGACTCAGATAATCATTCGCAGATGGGGTTCTTATATGAACCAATAGAATGAGCAAAATTGCAAATAAGATGACATATAGGAGCAATTGAATCTCGCAAATGGGAGAAGATTATTGATCATCGTTGGGACAAAACATTATCGAAAGATATTCATGCTATAGGTAATTGAGTAAAGAGTCATTTTATAGCACTTTACTAAGTTATAATGATACTATTGTTGATTCATATTTAATCATCTTGTAGGGTACTTTCTGAATCCAATATTTCAATATGGCGATGAGGTCAACAATAGTAATACCATTCTCGAAAAGCTACGAAATGTAATCGAGCGGATAGAGCCAGATATGAGAACAAGAATATTGGCATTGCGTGAGGTAAATTATGTATTAAATATTTTTTACATAATTAAGAAAGTTCTTAACTTGTGTACGTTCATTACACAGGCCGACGATTTCAAAAATAAACTCAAGGACTTCGGCACACAACAAGCAATTGTAGCTATTAGGGGTGATACTCCTGGTACAGTTGAGATCCAATAATTATACATATTTGCTAATTAAATTTATATCAAGTTATTAATAATTTTTTCTCATAAATTACAGCTAGATGGTGGAGTATCTACGGGCGGCATGCAGCACCTAATCTTGCAAACATAGCCATCGGAATTTTAAGTCAAACTGTTTCAAGTTCACAATGTGAGAGGAATTGGACAAATTTTGCATTGATCCATATGAAGACTAGAAACAAAATTCAAATGGACAAATTGAAGAAACTTGTTTTCTGCCATTATAACATGCGTTTAAGAGCGCAAAACTTACAGAGGAGAAGATCACCAGAGGATGAGGTAATCAACTTGTCTGCCATATTTGAAGATGATGATCCTCTGATAGAGTGGATTCGAGAAAGAGAAGAACCTGTCTTAAATCATCCTGATACACAAGAAGCTATTTGCCATCTCTTAGACGAAGTAGCGAAAGAGGAAGATGACAAAATGCAGAATACTTCAGATACAAGTGATAGTAGCAATGATGGTACAGCTGGTGATGCCAATTTTCAACAATCACAATATGACGACTCATCTTCATTTGTTCCACAGTATGGAGTAAATGAGTTTTTTGACTCTAATTTATATGATAGTTATATGCCACAATATCCATCTAATTCGCATGGTGGGCAAGATGTTAATCAAGGTCCAACAGATAATGCGAGCTATAGCTACTATGATGGTTATCAGAGCGAGATGTCTTCATACAATACAGGATATCATCAGTCAATGCAGGACCAGACCACTTCCTACGATCTGCATGCTGAATAATACTATCGATTACAACTCCATCGTACTGATGAGTATGGTGATCAAGAATATCAATATCTTCAAGATCCACCTCGGAATAGCATGTGGTTATAAGACGTGGATTTATATCATGTATGAAATGATGTTTTCATCATTGTCTTAAATTGATATCTTATTATAATTTTATGGCATTTAAATTTAATATCTATATGGTTTATTTTATCGCATGATAATTTATCTATTTCGTTACGACAATTTATTGTAATCTGTTCCTTCTGACGTATTTTTTTTTATCTATTTTATGTTCATAAATACAGACAATTATAAGATAATTATTTTTGAAACAGATAATGGCAAATCCGGATGATTATATTACAGTTCCAGACCAAGTGACCCTGCAAGCAGGAAGAATAATTATGTCAATTCTTCGTCAAAAACTTATATTTTATCTTAGAATGATTCCACCTTCAGCCTATGATCTACTTGGACAAGCCTTAATTGAGCAGGCATTATAAGACCATGGAAGAGTCAATGATAAAATTTATCGGCCCTCTCAACAAGGTTCACTTCATGCTATCAATCAGCGTCTTGCGGCAATTTCCCCTGAACACTTCGCACAGTGTAATATTTATTTTTCATGGGTTATTGGACCACTTTTACTATGTGTTGTCAATCAATATGGTTATCATTTTCATTTTGGACCTTCAATGTATGGTTATACTCCAGAACCACTGCCACGAGATTGCGCAAAGCTAGTTGTTCTGGCTCGTATGCCTACAAATGCTCATCCGGATCATCCAGGTACTGAATTTGTAATTCCACACCCAGATGTTCCAAACTCAACCGATGATGACTATGATGATTAGTTGTATTATCTTAGAATTTATAAATTATGTATGTGTGAAATACATTTTAATGAAAAGTTAATTTTGCTTATCTTAATTTTTAAATTTTAATCATATTCATACCATTTCTTGTATGTTTTTTTAATACACTAATACATATTAAAAGTAGACAATATCAGTGACTAACTATCAAAATTAATTTTAATTAGCCTAAATAATATTTAAAATTATTGTAAAATTAAGTATAAATTCATTCATAATTTTCAAAATATTTTCAAATATTTTCTAATATTTTATCGTATTTTTAATTTGAAATCAAAGCACAGTCAAAATATAGTCAAACTCTGGTCAACGCTTAATTAATAATTTAAAAAATTCTTTCGGCCAAAATCGAAACGGCCGAAACGTATCGGTTTCGGCCGGTCCCGAAACCAAAACCGAAACCGAAACCGAAATCGTAAACCATGGTATTAATAGTAATACTAGAAATAGCAGCAATAGTATTAGTAGGAGTAGCAGTAGTAGCATCAATAGTAGTATTAGTAGTAGTATTAGAAGTAGTACTTGTAGTTGTAGAAGCAATAGTAGTACAAGTTGTATTAGTAGCAGTAGTAGTAGCTGGAGTAGTGGTAGTAGCAATTGTAGTAGTAGTAGTAGCTATGGTAGTTGCAGAAGTAGAAGCAGTTGAAGCAATAGCAGCAGCAGCAGTAGTAGTAGTGGTTGAAGCAGTAATACCAGTTGCTGTACTAAGATTAGTAGTTGTAGCGGTAGTGGTTGTGGTATTGGTAGTAGTAGATGTTGTGGTACTAGTAGTATTTCTTTTAGTAGTAGCAGTAGAGGCAATAGTAGTAGCATAAGTAGTAGCAGTAGTATTAGTTGTAGTAGTAGCAAAAGTAGTCACTGTAGTAGTTGCAATAGTAGTAGCAGTAGAAGTAGTAGGAGAAGTAGTATTAATAGCTGCAGTAGTAACAACTGTAGCTACAGTGGTAGTGCTAGTTCTAGTAGCATTATTAGAATTAGTCACAGCAGCAACAACAGTAGTAGTAGTAGTCGTATTAGTAGCTGCAGGAGTAATAACTGTAGTAGTAGTGGTGGCAGCAGTTGTAGTAGCCGTAGTAGTAGCAATAATAGTTGTAGCAATAGGAGTAGTAGTTGTAGTAGAAGTAGTAGTAATAGTCACAATAGCAACAGCAACAACAGTAGCAGTAGTAGTTGCGTTAGTAGTAGTAGTACTACTAGTAGCAGTAGTGGTTGTAGTAGAAGTAGAAGTCGTAGTGGTGGTGGCAGTAGTAGTAGTAGTAGTAGTTGTTGTTGTTGTAGTAGTAGTAGTAGTAATATAAGTAGTGGTAGTAGTGGGAGTAGTAGTACAAATACTTATAGGATGAGGAATACTAGTTGGCGTAGTAGTACTAGTAATAGTAGTTGTTGTTGTTGTAGTAGGAGTAGCAGTAGCGGTAGTAGAGGTCATAGTAATAGTAGTAGGAGTAGTTGTAGTAGTAGTAGTTGTTCTAGTAGTACTAGTAGTAGTAATCGTAGCCGTAGTCATAGTAATATTTGTAGTAGTAGTAGTTGTTGTAGTAGCAGCAGTAGCAGTAGCAGAAGTAGTTGTTGTTTTAGTAGTAGTAACTGTAGCAACAGTAGTAGTAGTAGTAGTAATAGTAGCAGTAGTCGTAGTATTCATAGCGAAAGCAGTAATTGGTGTAGTAGTGGTAGTAATAGTAGTAGTAGTCACAATAGTACTAGTGGTAGCAGTAGCAGTAGCAGCAGCAGCAACAGTAGTAGCAGTAGTAGTAGAAGTAGTAGCAGCAGCAGCAGCAGTAGTAGTAGCTATAGAAGAAGAAGTAGTAGTAGTAGTAGTAATAATAGTAGTAATAAGAGTAGCAATAGAAGTAGCAGCAGAAGTTGCAGTAGTAGTATAGTAGTAGTAGTAGTTTTTTTGGTAGTAGTAGTAGTAGGAGTTGAAGTGGTTGCAATAGTAGTAGTAGCACAAGTAGAAGTAACATTAGTAGTAGTGATAGTAGTAGCTGTAATAGTAGGAATAGTAGTAGGAGTTGTATTTGTTCGAGTGGTTGTAGAAGCAGTAGTTCTTATATTAGTAGTAATAGTTGTAGGAGTAGTGGCAGTGGTTGTAGGAGTAGAAGTAGGAATAGTAGTAGACGTAGTAGTAGTAGTAGTAGGAATTGTAGTAGTCGTAGTAGTAGTAGAAGAAGAAGAAGTAGTAGTGGTAGTGGCAATAGTAGAAGTAGGAGCTGGAATAGTTGTAGAAGTAGTAGCAGTAGTAGTAGGAATAGAAAGAGTAGTATTTGTTGTAGCAGCAGTAGTAGTCATAGTATTTGTTGTAGCAGCAGTAGTAGTATGAGTAGTAGCAGCAGCAGTAGTAATTGCAGAAGTAGCAGTAATAGCAATAATAGTAATAGATGTTGTAGTAGCCGAAGTTGTAGTTGTAATAGCAATAACAATAGCAGTAATACGAGGAGTGTTAGGAGTAGTAGTATTAATAGTAGTAATAGTATAGTAGTAGAAGTGGTAGTGGGAGTAATATTAGTATTAGTATTAGTAGTAGTAGTAGTAGCAGTAATAATGTTATTATTAGTAGTAGTAGTGGTAGTAGTAGGACTAGTAGTAGTACTAATAGGAGAAGTAATAGCAGGAGAAGTATTAGTAGTAGGAGATGTAGCTATAATAGTGGCAGTAGCTTTAATAGTAATAATAGTATTTGTAATACTAGCAGTAGTAGAAGTATCAGAAGTAGTAGCAGTAGCAATAATAGTAGTAGTACTAGCAATGGTAGTAGCATTAGTAGTAGTAGTAGTTGTGGTTGTAGTAATAGCAGTTGTAGCAATAGTAGAAGTTGCAATAGTAGTAGTACTAGTAGGAGTAGGAGTAGTTGTAGCAGAAGTAGCAGTAACAACAACAATAGTCGGAGGAGATGGAGTAGTAGTATTAGTTGTTGTTGTTGTAGGAGATGTTGTAGTAGTAGTAGTAATATTTGTAGTAATATCACTAGTATTAGCAATTGTAGTAGTAGAAGAATTAGTAGTAGTAGCCATAATAGTTGCAGTAGGTGTGTAAGCAGCAGTAGCAGTAGTGGTATTAATAATAGTAGTAGAAGTAGCAATAGTAGCAGTAATAGCAATTGTAGAAGTAATAGTAGTGGCGGTAGCGATAGTCCCAATTGTTGTAGTAGTAGTAACAACAATGGAACCAATAGCCGTGGAAGCAGTAGCAGTAGTAGCAGTAGCAGTGGAAGTAGTAGCAATAATAACCGTAATAGTTGCAATAGTAGTAGTAGCGGAAGTAGCAGTAGCAGCAGTAGCAGTAGCAGTAGTAGAAGAGATAGCAGTGGTTCTATTAGCAGCAACAACAGCAGCAATAGTAGCAGTAGTAGTAGCAGAATTACTATTACTACTCCTACTTCTATTTGTGCTACTGCTACTACTATTCCTACACCAACTGCTACCACCACTTCTCCTAATCCATCTACTACAACTACCATTTCTATTGCTACTCCTATGATTATTACTACTTGTACACCTATTCCTACTCTTGCTACTACTACTACTCCTAATCCTGTCGTCGTTGTAGATACTACTACAACTACTACTTTTGCTGCTACTTCTACTGCTACTCCTACTACTACTACCACAACTACTACTAGAAGTCAAAGTACTACTAGTCTTACTGCTACTGTCACCACTACTACTTCTACTACTACTACTGCTACTACTACTAATAGGAATACTACTACTACTCAACTGCTTCTACTACTACTTCTACTACTAGTCCTAACACAATTACAACTACGTCTATGACTACTCCTACTGCTACTATTACTAATACTACTCCCTATCACTACTACTAGTACTATTACTATTACTACTACTGCTACTACCATTACTACTAGTACTACTGCTACAACAATTACCACTCTTACTCCTCCCATACTGCTACTACCACTATTATTCGTAGTACTACTACTCTGACTCCTACTACTGCTGCTGCTACTGCTGTTTTTACAACTACTACTACAACAACAACTACTACTGCTAATACTACTATTACTACTACTACGACTACTATTACCACAACTAGAACTATTCCTCCTGCCGCTATTGCTACTACTACTACAACAACTACTACACCTACTAGTACTCTTACTACTACTACAACTACTATTTCTATGACTACAATTCGTTCCCCTATTACTACTACTACTCCTCCTTTTACAACCACTACTACTGCTACTATTACTACAACAACAACACTACTACTGCTGCTACTACTACTTCGACTACTACTCCTTCTACTACTGCTACTACTACAACAACTACTACTACTAATACTACTACTACTACAACAAAAATTCCTGCTCCGACTCCTACCACTACTACTACTTCGACTACTACTTCAACTGCTCCTCCTCCTTCTCCTTCTACTACTATTTCTACTACCACTTCTACTACTACTACAACAACTACTAGTGCTACTAGTAGGACTACTACTGCTACCACTACCGCTATAACTAACACACCTACTACTAGTCCTACTACTACTACCACCACTACTGCTATTACTACTACTGCTGCTATTACTACTACTATGACTACTAGTACTACTATTACTACTACTACTCCTCCTCCTCCTATTACAACTACCATTACAACAAACTACTACTACTACTGCAATTGCCACCACCACTACTGCTACTACTCCTACAACTACTACTATTACTACACTACAACAACTAGTATGACTACTATTCTGACTACTACTACTCCTCACCCTCCAACTACTAGTCCAACTCCTACCACTCCTATGAGTACCACTACTCCTAATACTACTAATACTACACCTACAACTACTACTACTACTACCACTACTACTACTACTAGTACTACTACTACTATTACTACTAATAGTACTACTGTTACTGCAACCACTACTACAACAACATCTACTACTCCTCCTACTTCTACTCCTACTCCACCAACTACTACTACTGCCTCTACTCCTACTATTGCTCCTACTTCTATTACTCCTTCTGCTACTGCTACTATTGCTACTGTTACTAATACTACTACTACTACAACTACTACTACTTCTACGACTACTCTTACTCCAACTCCTCCTACTACTACTGATGCTGCAACTATCACTACTACTACAACTACTACTATTACTACTACTACTACTACAATTACAAGTGCTACTGCTGTTGCTGCTACTAATACAACAACCACTACTAGTACTACTACTGCTACTTCTTCTATTATTAAAACTACTATGCCAACTCCTACTCCAACTCCAACTGTTACTTTTACTCCTACTACTACTACTAGTACCACTACTCAAACTACTACTACCCCTACTACTACTCCTATACCGACTCCCACCACTACTACTACTACTATTGTTGTTGTTGTTGCTGCCACTACTACTACTATGGCTGCTGCTGCTGCAACTACTACTACTACTACTACTACTACTACTACTAATACTACTACTATTAATATTACGATTACAACTAATAATGCTACTATTGTTATTATTACTACGACTACTACTACTACTACTACTACTACTACTACTACTGCCACTACTACAACAACTACAAGTACTAATGCTACTGCTACTCCTACTATTACTGCTACTACACCTACTTCTACTCCTACAACAACTATTACTACTCCTACTCGTTGTACTACTACAACAACTACTTCTACTTCTTCTACTATTGCTGCTGCTGCGGCAAGTACTTCTACTACTACTACTACAACTACTACTATACTACCACAACAACTACTACTACTACCACGACTACTGCTACTACTACTATACTACCACCACCACGACTACTACTACCACTCATAATATTACTTCTACTGTTGCTGCTACAAATACTACTACTAGAACTACAAATGCCACTCCTAATACTACAACAAGAACTTCTACTACTACTGTAGCTACGACTACTACTCCTACAAACACTACTACTAGCACTGCTACTGCCATAACTTCTCCTACCACTACTATTGCTACTCCTAATGCAATTACTCTTATTATTGCTACTACTACTACTACTATAGTTATGGCTACTACTACTATTCCTACTACTACAACTACTACTACTTCAACTATTACTATAGAAACTGCTACCCCTACTATTCCCCTCCTACTCCTACTACTACTACTACTGCTGCTACTACTACTACTACCACTGCAACTCCTCCTACTACTACTCCTCCTACTACTACTACTACTACTACTACTACTACAGCTACTACTACTCTTACTACTATTGCATTTACAACAACAACTACTACTACAACTACTATTGCTACCACTACTACAATTCCAACTAATGCTACGACTGCTACTGCAACTACTGCCACTCCTATTTCTACTACTACAACTACTACTTCTATTAGTACCACTACTACTACTACTACTACTACAGCAACTACTACTACTACTGCTGCTATTACTACTACTTATACTTCTAGTATAATTGCTGCTACTACTACTACTTCTATAATAGCTACTGCTACTAGTACTACTACTGTAGCTACTACTACTACTACTACTACTACTATTCCTGCTCCTAATCCAACTACTACTAGTTCTACTACTACTACTATTGCTGCTACTACTACTACTACTTCAACTCCCAATACCACTACAACTCCTGCTACAACTTCTTCCCCTAATCCAAAAACTACCACTCTAGTAACTACTACTACTACTACTACTACTACTACTACTACTACCACCACCAGTACTACTACTCCTACTACTAGTACCACCACTTCAACAACTACTAATCCTACTACTAGTCCCACTCCTAATCTTAAAAGTACTACTACTATAGATTCTCTGACTAGTACTACTACTACTAATACTACTATCACAACTATGACTACTACCCCTACCGCTATCGCTACTCCTACTGCTAGTAATATTGCGACAACTACTAATCCTAATACTCCAACTGCAATGCCTACGACTACTACTATCGCTACTGCGACTATTGTAACAACTACTACAACTCCTACTACTACTACCACTCCTCCTAACCTTTCTACAACTATCACTACTACTGTTGTTGCTTCTATTACTACAACTAGTGTTACTGCTCGTACTTCTACTACTGCGACTTCTACTAATAATGCTACAATTACTGCTCCTACAACAACTACTCTACTACTACTACTCCTCCAACTCATTCTACTACTACTACTACAACAACTACCGCTACTACTGCTACTACTACAAATGCGATTAATATTACTACTAGAACTACTATTACCACTACTTCTACTACTGCAACAACTACTACTACTACAACTATTAGTACTACTACTATTACTACCGCTACTGCTGCATCTATTAAAACTAGTACTACAACTACAACCACAACTCCTACTCCTACTACTAGTCCAGCTACTACTACTACTACTACCCCTACTCTTTCTACTGCTACTACTACTACTACAACAAATGCTACTGCTACTACTACTTCTTTAACTATTTCTACTCAAACTCCTCCTCCTCCAACTACTACTACTACCAATACTACTGCTACTTCTTCTACTACTACTACTACAACTACTACTTCTATTACGACTACTACTACAACCACCACCACCGCCACGACTACTACTACTACTACTACTACTACTACTACCACAATTACTACTACCACTAATACTATTACTTCGAGTGCTACTACTACTACTAGTAGTAGTACTACTACTACTACTAATGCTGCTGTTATGGTAGCTACGGCAGCTACTACTGCTACTGCTATTGCTGCGGCTACGACAGTTACTACTATAGGGCTGCCACTACTACCACTAGTACTGTTACAACTACTACTCCTACTACTTCTCTTACTACTACTACTAGTACTACTGCTACTATTACCACTACTTCTACTACTAGTACTACTGCTACTATTACCACTACTTCTACTACTACTACTACTACAACAACTACTATTAGTACTTCAACAACACTTATTGCTCTGACTACTACTCCTACTACTACTATAACTACTACTACTACTACAATTACTACCACTACAATGCTTACTACTGCTACTGTTGCTACTACTACTGCTACCCCTACTACTACTACTATTACTACTTCCACTATTACAATTACTACTACTACTATTGTTACTACTATAGTTACCATTACTACTACTGCTACTCCTTCTACTACTACTACTACTACTACTATTACTACTGCTGCTACTACTACTCCTACTGCTACTCCTGCTATACACTACTTCGATTAACTATACTACTGCTACTACTACTATTACTACGACTCCTCCTATTACTATTCTTACTACTAGAACTACCACTAGTACCACTATTACTATTACTACTAGTACTATTGCTACTACTATAGTTACTGCTACTACTACTGCTACTGCTACTCCTACTCCTACTACTAGTATTACTACTACTACTACTACTCCTACTGCTACTCCTACTCTACACTACTCTGATTAACTACTACTACTGCTGCTGCTGCTACTATTACTACTACTCCTCCTATTACTACTACTACTCCTACTACTACTACTACTACTACTACTACTACTACTACTACAACTACTATTATTCTTACTGCTATTACTCTTACTATGTTTACTACTACTGCTACTGCTACTAGTAGTACCCTTACTAATACTACTACAACTACTACAACTACTACTATTATTACTCATACTGCTACACCTACTCCTACTCCTACTGCTATTACTATTATTACAAGTACAACCACTACTATTACTATTACAACTAATACTACTAGAACTACTACTATTGCTACAGCTGCTCTTACTAGTACTACTATAACTACTACTGCTCCTCTACTACTACTACTACTACTGCTGCTGCTGCTGCAACTACTACTTTTGCTACAACTACAACTACTACTACTGCTGCTACTCTTACAACTATGACAACTACTGCTACTACTACTACCACTACAAGTACGAGTACTATTAGTAGTATTAGTAGTACTACAACTACTACTACTACTATTTTGACTACTGCTGCTGCTGCTACTACTACTATTACTACCACTACTATTACCTCTACTACTACTGCTACTACTACTACTACCACTACAAGTACGTGTACTACTAGTACTACTACTACTACTGCGACTACTTCTACTACTACTATTGCTACTACTACTACTACGAGTACTACCACTACTATTACTAATCCTAATGCTACTGCTACTACTCCTATAGCTACTCAAACTACTACTACAACTACTGCTACGCTACTACATCATCTAATACTTCTACTACAACTACTACTCATACTCCTCCTCCTACTACTACTGCTGATGCTTCTACTAATACTGCAACACTTACAACTCCTATAATAATAACTACTACTACAACTATAGTGCTCAAACTGCTACTATAACAATTGCTACTACTACTACTACTACTGCTACTACTAGCACTACAATAACAACTACTAATACCACTACAAATATTACTACTACTACAACTACTACTACAATAATGGCTATTACAGTTTCTACTACTACTACTGCAACAACTCTTATTACTGCTACTACTACTATTACAACTATAACAACTACTACTATAGCTACTACTACCACTACTACTCCTGCTACTACTACTATGACAACAACACCTACTACTACTGCTGCTACTACTACTTCTACTATAACTACAGCTACTACTTCTACTAGTACTACTACTACTGCTACTACTACAACTACCGCTAGTACTACTACTGCTACTAATGCTATCGCAACAACTATTACTACAAATACTACTCCTCGTATAACTACCATAACTACTACTACTGCTACTACTACTTTTACCATAACTACTACAACAACTACTACTACTACAACTACTATAATAACTACTTCTACTACTACAACACTACGTCTACTACTACCTCTACTACTACTACTTTTACTATTACTTCACTTCTTCTGCAACTACTACTACTAATACCACTAATTCTCCTACAACTACTACTCTTATTACAAATAATACTACTACTGCTACTACAACAACTACTAAAACTTCTCCTACTACTACCACTACTACTCTTGCTACTACTAGTATTAGTCCGACTGCTACTTCTACTACTTTGACTGCTAGGGCTACATGACTACCCCGATGGCTAGTTCTACTACTCCTACCGCTACTACTACTATAGCTACTACTTCTACTACTACTATAACTACTGCTGCTACTACTACTACTACCACTACCGCTACTATTATTGTTGTTGTTGCAACAACAACAACTATGGCCACTACTACTACTTCTACTTCTACTACTACTACTACCACTACTACGACTTCTACTACTACTGCAAGTACTACTCTACTACAACCTCTACTACTAGGACTACTGCTACTGTTACTATACTACTACTAGTACTACTACTATTACTACTACTACTACTACTACTACTACACCTACACCAACTCCTATTACTTCTATGACAACAACTACTACTACCACTTTCACTACAACTACAACATCAACTACTACTACTACAACTACTACTACTTGTACTACGACTAATACCACAACAATAACTACTACTACTACAAGTACTACTACTTCTACTACTTTTGCTACTACTACAACTTCTAGTACTATAATAGTAGCAGCAACAATAATAGTAGTAGTAGAATGGTATTAGTAGTAGTATTAGCAGTAGTAAATAGTAGTAGTAGTAGTAGTAGTAGTAGTAGTAGTAGTAGTAGTAGTAGTAGTAGTAGTAGTAGTAGTAGTAGTAGTAGTAGTAGTAGTAGTAGTAGTAGTAGTAGTAGTAGTAGTAGTAGTAGTAGT
>RXID01022010.1:87249-112959 GCA_005019695.1 Trichopus zeylanicus subsp. travancoricus | reverse complement strand
GTAGTAGTAGTCATTGCAGTAGTCGAAGTAGCAATGGTAGTAGCAGTAGTAGTAGCTGTAGCAGCAACAACAATTATTGTAGTTAGAGGAGGAAGAGGAGCAGTACGAGTTGGAGTAGGAGTGGGATTAGTAGTAGTTGGTGTAGTAGTTATAGGATTATTAATAGTAGTAGTTGCATTTGAAGTGGCAGTAGGACTTGGAAGATGTTTAGCAGTTGTAGTAGAAGTTGTTATAAAAGTTGTAGTAGGAATAGTTATAGTAGTAGTAGCAAAAGTAGGAGTAGTAATATTAGTAGTAGTACTACTAGTAGTTGTAGTAGTTGTAATAGAAGTAGTAGCAGCAGCAGTAGTAGTAGCATTATTAGTAGTAGTAGCAGTAGCTATAGTAGAAGCAAAAGCAGCAATAACCGTTGTAGTAGCTACAGCCGCAGTAGTAGTAGTAGTAGTACTAGTAGTAGTTTGAGTAGGAGTAGCCATAGTAGGAGTCAAAGTAGTAGTTGTAGGAGCAGGATATGGAGTAGGAGTAGAAGTAGTAGTGGTAGTGGTAATAGGAGTAGTAATAGTCGCAGTGGTAATGGTAGTGGTAGTAATTCTACTAGTAAGAGATGTAATAGTAGTAGTAGTAGCAGTAGTAATAGTAGTAGTAGTAGTAATAGTAATAGCAGTGGTAGTAATTATACAAATAATAGTAGTATTAGTAGCAGAAACAGTAGCAGTTGTTGTAGTAGTCATAGTAGTAGTAGTAGTTGGAGCAGGAGTAGGAGTATGAGTTAGAGTAGTAGTAGTGGTAGGAGTAGTAGTACTAGTAGTGCAATGAACATGAGTATGCGTTGTACAAGGAGTGGTAGTTGTAAGAGAAGTACCAGTTGCAGTAGTCGAAGTAGGCATAGTAGCAGTTTTAGTAATACCGGTTGTTGTAGTAATAGTAGTAGTGATAATAGTAATAGTAGTACCTATTATTGTAGTAGTGGTTGTAGTAGTAGGAGTAGCAGTCATAGTAGTGGTGGTAGTAGTAGTAGTAGTAGCAGTAGTACTAGTAGTAGAAGCAGGGTTAGTAATAGTCATTGTAGCAGTAGTATTAGTAGTGTTAATAGTAGCTATGGTGGCTATAGTAGTAGTTGCAAAAGTAGTGGTAGTACTTGTTGTAGTAGTACAAGTAGTGGTAGTAGTGGTGGTGGTAGTAGTAGTAGTAGTAATAGTAGTAGCAGTGGTGCTGGTGGTGGTCGTAGGAATAGTAGTAGCCGTAGTAGTAGTAATAGTCGTGAAAGTAGTAGAAGTAGTACTAGTAGTAGTAGCAATAGAAGTAGTGCTAGAAGAAGTAGTAGCAATAGAAGTAGGAGTAGTAGTAGTGGTAGCAGTAGAAGTAGTAGTAGTAGTAATCTCAGAAGCAGTTGTCGTAGTACGAGTAGTAGTAGTAGTAGTAGTAGTAGTAGTAGTAGTAGTAGCAGTAGCAGCCATAGTTGTGGTAATAGTACTAGCTGTAGTAGTTGTCACAGCAGCTATAGTTGTAGGTGTAGTATAAGTAGTTGAAGTAGTGATAGTAATAGTAGCAGTTAAAGTTATAGTGGTTGTAGCAGTAGTAGGAGGAGGAGGAGGAGTAGTAGCAGTAGCAGCAGCTATAGTACTAGTAGTAGTTATTGTAGTAGTAGCAGCCGTAGTCATAGTATTGGAAGTATTGGTAGAAGTTGTAGTAGCAGTAGCAGTAGTTATAGTACTAGTAGCTGTAGTAGTAGTAGTAGTAGTAGTGACAGTAGTAGCAATAGTAGCAATAGTAGTAGCAATAGTAGCAATTGCAGAAGTAGTAGTTATAGTATTAGTAGAAGTAGTAGTAGTAGCAGTTTTGTACCCGTAGTTGTTAGATAGTTGTTGCAGATGTAGTAGGAGAAGTGGTAGGAGTAGTAGCAGTTGTTGCACTAGTAGTAGAAGTAGTAATAGTAGTAATTGCAGTAGCAGCAACAGCAGTAGCAGTAGTGGTAGTTCTAGAAGTACTACTAGTAGTAGTAGCTGTAGCAGTAGTAGCAATAGTACCAATAGTAGTAGTAATTGTACGAGCGGTAACTAAAGTCACAATAATAGTAGTAGTAATAGTAGAACTAGTAGTCGTAGAAGTAGAAGCAGAAGTGGTAGCGGTAGTAGTAGTAGTTGTACTAGGATAACTAAATGTAGTAGTGCCAGTTGCAGTAGCAGTAATAGTTGTAGTGGTAATAGTAGGAGTAGTGGTGGTAGTAGCAACAACAACACCTATAGCAGCAATGGTAGTAGTAGTAGAAGAAGTACAAGTAGTAGTACTAGCAGTAGTAGCAACTACTTCTACTACTAGTACTACTACCACTGCTCCAAACTCCTACTCTTACTACTACTACTAATACTACAACAACTAATACTACTACTAATACTAGTTCTAATATTACTACTCATACTAATACTAATACTACTAATACTACTACGACTAATACTACTTCAACTAATACTACTACTACTACTACTACTAATACTACTTCTTCTACAACACCAACAATAACAACAACTGCTACTACACTGACTCCTACTCCTACCACCACGACAACTACTCCTACTCCTACTATTTCTACTATGACCCCTACTCCGACTCCTACTCCTACTTGTACTACTACTAGTACTACTACTACTAATACTAATACTACTACCACTACTGCTGCTGCTACTACTGCTACTGCTACAATTACTAGGCCTATTGCCACTACTAATATTACTTCTATTTCTACAACTACTACTCCTACTACTACCACTACTACTACTGCATTAGTACTACTACTACTATTTCGATAACTAACAATACTGTTACTACTACTACTACCACTAATGTTGCACTAGTACTACTACTACAATAACGATTACTACTACTACTACTACTACTACAACTACTACTACTACTAGTACTACTACTAGACCTATTACTACGAATACTACTACCGCTACTACTGCTACTACTACTAATATTACCACTGCTTCTACTCCTATTACTTCTACTACTACTACTACTACAACTACTATTCCAACTATGCCTATTACTACTGCTACTACGACTACAATTGCAACTACTACTACTATTACTACTACTACAACTAATACTTCTATTGCTGCTTCTACTACACCAACTTCTACTACTACTACTACACCTACACCAACTCTTATTAGAATAACTATTGCTACTACTAAGACTACTTCTACTACTGCTATGAGTACTACTACTACAACAACTACTATTACTACTGCTCCTTTTACAGCAACTACTATTATAGCTTCTACTACTTCAACTACTATTGCTGTTGCTACTACTACTGCTACAACAACAACAACTACTACTACTCCTCCTATTGCTACTACTACTACTTCTTCTACTACTCCTACTACTAGTACAACAACTCATTCTACTACTACTACTCCTCCTACTACTACGACTGCTACTCCTACTACTACTTCTACTACTACTTCGGCGACTACTTCTATGACTACTACCACTACTACAACTTCTACAACTACAACAACTACTACTACTAGTACTACTCCACCTCCAACTACTAGTATGACTATTATTGTTGCTACTACTACTGCTACTACTACTACTACTATTACTACCACTCCTACTCAAACTCCTACCTACTACTATTCCAACTATAATTTTTCTTAATGCTACTACTACAATAACTACTACTAGTACATCAACTACTACTACTACTACCACTACAACTGTTGTTGCTGAAACTATTGCTACTGCTACAACTACTAATACTGCTATTGCCACTACTACTACTACTCCTCCTCCTATTCCTGCTACTAATACTACTTCTAATATAACTACTACTACTACTACTGCTACTAGTAATACTACAACAACAACTACAACTACATCTACTGCTACCTTTACTATTGCTACCATTACCACTATTGCAGCTCCTGCTATTGCTACTTCTGCTAATGCTACTACTATTATTGCTACTACTTTGACTATTGTTACTATTACTACTCCTACAACTACTACTAATGCTATTGCTACAAAAAACTACTAATGCTACTGCTGCAACTACTGCTACTACTATTGCAATTACTGCTACTAATACAACAACTGCTAGTACTGCTGTTGCTATAACTATTATTGCTACTACTACGACTATTACTACGGCTACTACAACAACTACAACCACCACTACCACTGTCGTTACCGCTGTTGCTACTACTATAATTACTTCTGCCACTACGATTGCTACCTCTACTTCTACAGCTACTAAAACTGTTACTTCTGCTACTACTACTTCTTCTGCTACTACTACTGCTAATACTGCTCTTACAATTATAAATTCTACTACTATTTTTGCTACTACTACTATAGCTACTACTACAAATACTACTGCTGCTACTATTACTACAACTTTTGCCACTGTGGCTACTACTAATACTGCTACTACTAGTACTATAAATTCTACTGCTACTACTACTCCAACTACTACAACGATGGCTACTATTACTACTGCTAGTACTACTACTTCTTCTTCTTCTACTACTACTATTATTGATACCACTGCTATTGTTGTTGCTACTGCTACCCCTTCTCCTACTATTACTACTACTACTACACTACTACTACACTACTACTACTAAGGCTTCTACTACTAAAGCAATTGGCACTACTACTATTACTAATACTAGTACTATTACAAGTACTATTGCTACCACTTCTGTTTCTACATATACTAATACTACAGAGACTGCTGCTACTACTGTTACTTCTGCTACTACTGCTACTGCTGCAACTACTAGTACTACTACCTCTACTGCTATTACTATAGTACTACAACTGTTGCCAATTTTATAGCTATTACTACTACTATTACTGCTCTCACTACTTCAGCTTCTACTAATGCTGTTACTGCTACTACTTGTACTAATTCACTTAGTATTGTTACTATTATTGTTGTTGCTATTGCTACTACTACTACGGCTACAACTACTACTAATATTGCTAATAGTACTACTACTACTACTACTACTACTACTACTACTACTAATAATAATAATAATAATAATAATAGTAATAATACAACTATTACTACTTCTACTTCTTCTGCTGCTGCTACAACTACTACTACAACTACTCTGCTGCTACAACTACTGCAACTACTGCTACGTCATCTACTACTTCTGCTGCTACTGCTACTACTCATCTACTTCTGCTACAACTACTACTATTACTATAACTGCTACTACTACTACTTCTACTATGGCTACTACTATATCACTACTACTACTACTACTACTACTACTCATGCTACTCTTCTGCTACTACCGCTACTCTTGTTGCTAATGCGGCTACTGCTGCTACTGCAGCTACTCTTGCCACTACTACTGCTATTGCTACTACTACTGCTGCTGCTACTATTACTACTATTACTACTACTGCTGCTGCTTCTACTACTAATACTACTATTGCTGCTATTGCTACAACTGCTATTGCTTCTACATCTCGCACTACTATGACTTCTAGTACAACAATAACTACTGCTATAACTACTACTACCGCTACTGCTACTACTACTACAACTACAACTTAAACTAGTACTGCTAATCCTACTTCTACAACTCCAACTTCTGCTACCGCTAGTAATACAACTACTACAATTGCTTCGACTACTTGTGCTACTGCAGCCACTAATATTGTTGGTACTACTAGTGTGGCTACTACTTCTGCTACCACTGCAGCAACAACTACTACTACAACTACTTGTGCTACTGCTAGCACTGCAGCAACTACTACTACTACTACTCCCAAAACTATTATTACTATAATGAATACAACTATGACTATTATTACTACAACTACTTATGTTGTTGCTACTACAACTATTTCCTCTACAACTACTGCCACTACTACTGCCACTGCTGCTACTACTACTATTACTATTACTACTACTAATACTACTATTGTTGCTACTTCTCCCACTCTCATAACTACTCCTCATACTCCAACTTCTACTAATGCTACTGCTACTACTACTATGGCAACTGCTACTACTATTGCCAGTAATACCGCTGCTACTACTACTACTACTACTGCTGCTACTACTACTACTACTATGGCAACTGCTACTACTATTGCCAGTAATACCGCTGCTACTACTACTACTACTACTGCTGCTACTACTACTACTACTACCACAACTATTATTTCCACTACTACTATTACTATGACTATTGCTACTACTGCTGCTGCTGCTACTATTACAACTACTAATATTACTACTACTACTACTTCTGAAACATCCACAAACACTGCTCATACTACAACTGTTACTACAACTACTGCTACTTCTACTATTGAAATAGCTACTACTATTGCCAGTAATACTACTACTACTACTACTACTACCAGTACAACTACTATGACTTTTCTGCTGCTACTTTTGTGATTACTATTGCTACTGCTATAACGACTGCTACTTTTACTGCAACTACTTCTAAAACAACTTCTGGTACTACTATTGCCACTTCTGCTATAACTATTGCTACAAATACTACTACTAATTCTTCTACCTCGTGGGCAACTACTACAGCTATTGCTACTACTACTACTACTACTACTACTACTACCACTACTCCAACTACTACTGCTCTGAGTGCTACTCCTACTACTACTACTACTTCTACTACTACTACTACTGCTAATACTACTGCTACTACAACTACTGTTACTACTACAACAACTACTACTACAACTATAACAAGTGTTGCTACTACTTTTACTACAACTACTACTCCTACTGGTATTACTACTACTACTACAACCAGTACTACTTTCGTGATTACTTTTGGTACTAATTCTACTACTAGTACTACTACTACTACTACTACTACTACTACTACTAACTCCTACTACTGCTGCTATTGCTACTACTACTACTACAATAATGACTATACTATAGCAACTAATACTACTACTAGTACAACTCCTACTGCTGCTGCTATTACTACTACTACTTCCACTACCAGGACTACTGCTACTACTACTACTACTGCAACTGCTACTATTTCTACAACTACTATGACTATTACTACTAGTACTACTACTGTAACTAATGCTACTACTGCTACTAATACTGCAATTGGTAATTCTGATATTGCTTTTACTACTGCTATTGCAACTATTGCTTGCAGTACTAATAGTTGTTGTTGTTGTTGTATTTGGTGTATTAGGAGTATTAGCAGTAGTAGCAGTAGTAGAAGCAATGGTAGTTGTTATTGTTATTGTTGTAGTTGGAGCATTAGGAGGAGGAGGAGGAGTAGTATTAGTAGTAGTAGTAGCAGCAGATGTAGTAGTCATAACAACCATAGTAGTAATAGAAGTAGTTGTAGTAGTTATAGTTACACAAGCAATTATAGCAATGCAAGTAGTAGTAGCAGTATTAGTACTAGTAGTAGTGGTGGTGGTAGTAGTTGGAGTAGCTGTAGTAGTAGCAGCAGTGGTAGTAGTGGTAATAGTGGCGGTGGTGGTGGTGGTAGTAGTAGTAGGAGTAGCAGCAGTAGTAGTAGTCATGGAAGTTGTAGTAGTAGCAGTAGTAGTAGAGGTTATTGTAGCAAAAGTTGTAGTAGTATTGCTAGCAATAGTAGTACTTGTAAGAGCTATAGTAGTAGTAGTAGTAGTTGGAGCAATATTTTTAGCAGTAGTAGTAGGAGTACCAGTTACAGAAGTAGTTAAAGAAGTGGTAGTGGTAGCAGTAGCAATAGCAGTATCATTAGTAAAAATAATAGTGGTAGCAGTAGTTGTAACAGTTGTAGTAGTACTAGTAGCAGTAGCTCAAGTAGTAATAGTAGCAGTTGAAGTTATTATAGTAGAAGCAGTAGTATTAGTAGTATAAGTAGTAGTTGTCGTAGCAATGGTAGTAGCAGTAGTAGTAACAATTGCAGTAGTGGTAGTAGTAGTAATACCAGTAGCAGTAGTTGTAGTAGTGGTAGTGGTAGTAGTAGTCATAGTAGTAGGAGATGTAGCAATAGTAGTACCAGCAGTGATAGTAGTAGTGGGAGTAGTAGTGGTAGAAATTGTAGCAGTAGTAGTAATTATAGTAGGAGTAGTAGTAATAGTCACAATAGTAGTAGTAGTTATAGTAGTAGTAGTAGTTGTTGTTGTTGTTATTATCGTTGTAGTAACAGTAGCAGTAGTAGTATTTATAATAGCAGTAGTCACAGTAGCATTTGTGAAAAGTAGTTATAGTACTAGCAGTAGTTTAAATAGTTGTAGTAGCAATAGTAGTGAGAGTAGCAGTAGTAGAAGTAGCTATAGTTGTTGTGTAGTAGTTTTAATAGTTGGGGTAGTAGAAGTAGTAGTTGTAGCATTCATAGTAGTAGTTGTAGTCACAGTGGTGGTAGTAGCAGTGGTAGTAGCAGTAGTTGTAGTCGTAGAAGTTGTTGCAGTGGCAGTAGTAGTTATTGTAGTAGTTGTAATAGTGGCAGTAGTAGTAGCAGTAGTAGTAGTTAGAAAAGTGACAGTAGTAGTAGTTGTGGTAGTAGTAGCAGCAGTAGCAGTAGTAGTAGTTGCAATTATAGTAGTAGTTGTAGTTGTAATAGTAGTAGGAGTAGTAGTATAAGCTATAGTAGTAGTAGAAGTAGTAGTAGTAGTCACAGTAGAAGTAGTAGTAGCAGTGGTTAGAATCCTAGTATTGGTAGCAGTATTAGTCATAGTTGCAGTAGTAGTGGTAGTTGTCATAGTAGAAGTAGCAATCGTAGTAGTAGTAGTAGTAGTAATAATAATATTTGTCGTTGCAATCCTAGTAGTAGTAGAAGTAGTTTTAGTAGGTGTAGCAGTATTACTATTTGTAGCAATAGTGGTAGTAGTTATAGTTGTGGGAGAAGTATTAGTAGTATCGAAAGTAGAGGCAAAAGAAGTAGTAGCAGCAAGTATTACAGCAGCAGCAGCAGAAGTAGTTGTAGTAGTAGAAGTAGTAACAGTAGTAGAAGTAGCACTAGTAGCAGCAGTAGTAGTTGTTGTTGTTATTGTAGCAGCCATACTATTAGTAGTAGTAGTAGCAGTAGTAGTAGTAGTAGTAGAAGAAGCATAAGTAGTAGTTGTAATTGCTACAGTAGTAGCCGCAATAGTAGTAGTTGTAGTAGGAGTTGTAGCAGCAGTAGTAGTAATAGTAGTAGTAGTAGTAGTTCTACCAGCAACAGCTGTAGTATTAGTAGTAGCAGTAGTAGCAGAAGCTTTAGTAATAGAATTAGTAGTTGTATCAGCAGTAGTAGTAGTGTTAGGAGTAGCAGCAGTGATTGCTGTAGTTATAGAATTGGAGTAGTAGTAGTAGTAGCAGGAATTGAAGTGGTTGGCGTAGGGGAAGTAGTATAAGTAGTAGTAGTAGTAGAAGTTGCTGTAGTATTTGGAGTAGCAGTAGGAGCCAAAGTTTGAGTGGTTGTAGTGGAAGCAGTAGTAGTTGTAGTAGCGGCAATGGCAGCAGAAGTTGCAGTAGCAACAGAAGTAGTAGTAGTAGTAGCTGGAGCAGAAGTTGAAGTAGGAGTAGTAGTAGTAGTAGTAGAAATAGTAGTAGTACTAATACTAATATTAGTAGTCATAGTAGTGGTAGCAATACTAGTAGTAGTCGGGGTAGTAGTGGTGGTTGTAGTAGTAGTATTAATAGTAGTAGTAGCAATAGTCATTGCAACCATAGTAGTTGTAGAAGTAGTAGCAATACAAGTGTTACTAGTAGTAACAGTAATAGTAGTAGCCACAGTACTAGTAGTAGTAGTAGTCATGGTAGTAGCATTAGTAGTTGTAGCAATAGTTGGAGTAGTAGGCGCATTTGTTGCACTTGTAGTAGTAGGAATAATAGGAGCAGTTGTAGTTGTAGTAGGAGCAGCTATAGTAGCAGTAGTAGGAGTATCAATAGTAGCAGTAGTGGTTGTAGTAGTGCTAGTTTTAGGATGGTAGTTGTAGTAGCAAGGGGCATAGTTGTAGTAGTAGCGAGAGTAGCAACAGAAGTAGTAGTAGTAGTGGTAGTAGTAGTAGTAGAAGTAGCAGTAGTAGTAGTAGTAGTGGTAATAGTAGTTGTAGTAGTAGTGGTAGTACTAGTGGTGGTGGTGGTAGTAGTAGTGGTAGTAATAGTAGTGGTAGTAGTAGTGGTAGTAGTAGCAGTCATAGTAGTAATAGTAGCAACAGTAGCAGTAGTAGGGGAAGTAGTCGTAGCAGAAGTCATAGTAGCAATAGTAGTAGTAGTAGTAGTTATTGTTGTTGTGATAGTAGTAGTTGTCAGAGTAGTAATATTACTAGTAGTAGTTTTAGTAGTTGTAGTAGTAGTCGTAGTAGTAATATTAGTAGTAGTAGTAGTAGCAAAAATAGCAGTAGTAGCAATAGTAGTAGCAGCAGTAGTAATAGAAGTAGAGTTGTAGAAGCAATAGCAATAGTTGTAATAGTAGTAGTAATAGCAACCGTTGTAGCCATAGTAATAGTAGTAGTTGTTGTAGTAGTCGCATTAGTAGTAGCAGTAGGAGCAGTTGTAGCACTTGTAGTAGTTGGAGTTGTAGTAGTATTAGTAGTAATAGTGAGAGCAGTATTAGTTGCAGTAGGAGTAGCAGTAGTAGCAGTAGTTGTAGCAGTATTAGTAGTAGAAGTAGTAGTAGGAGTATCCATAGTAGTAGTTGTGGTTGTAGTAGTAGTAGTAGTTGGAATAGTAAGTAGCAATAGCAATAGTAGTAGTAGTAGTAGTAGTAGCAGTAGGAGTAGTAGTTGCTGTAGTAGAAGTAGTTGGGGCAGTATTAGTAGTAGTAGTAGTAGTAGTAGCAATCATAGTAGTAGCGGTTGGAGCAGTAGCAATAATAGTAGGAGTAGTAGCAGTTGTAGTTAGAGTATTATTAGTAATAATAATAATAATAGTAGTAGTAAAATGAGTAGTAGTTATTGTATTAGTAGTACAAGTAGCAGCAGTAGATGTAGGAGTTGTAGGAGGAGTAGTAATAGTAATAGCAGTAGGAGCAGTAGTAGTAGCAGTTGGTGCACCAGTAGTAGTGCTAGTAGTTGTAGCAGTAGTATTAGTAGTAGCCGTAGTAGCAGTTGGAGTAGTAGTAGCAGTAGTAGTAGGAGCAGCATTTGTTGTAGTAGCAGTAGTTGTAGTAGAAGAAGTTCCATTAATAGCAATAGTAGTAACAATAGTAGCAATAGTAGTCATAGTAGTAGTTGTTGTAGTAAAAGTAGTAGTAGCTAAAATAGTTGTAGTAGTAGTAGTAGCAACAGGAGTAGTAGTATTGGAAATAGTAGTAGCAGTAGCAGTAGTAGAAGTTATAGTAGCAACAGCAATAGTAGTAGTTGTAGTAGTAGTAGTAGTAGAAGTTTTAGAACTTGGGGTAGTAGTAGTAGTAGTAGTAGCTATCATGGCAGTACTGGTAGTAGTAGTAGTAGGAGAAGTAGTAGTTGTCACAGTAGCAGTAGTATTAGCAGTAGTAGTATGCGTAATAGCAGCAGTAGCAGCAGTAGCAATAGTAGTAGCTATAGTAGTTGTATTAGGAGAAGTAGCAGTAGTAGCAAAAGTAGTAGTAGCATTAGTAGTAGCAATAGTAGTAGTTGTTGTAGTAGTAGAAGTAGTAGTGGTAGTAGTAGCAGTAGTAGCAGGAGTATCCGTAGCAGTAGTCGTGGTTGTAGTAGGAGTAGTAGTTGCAATAATAGTAGTAGTTGGAGCAATATTAGTAGTAGTAGTGGTAGTAGTAGCAGCAATCATAGTAGTAGTAGTTGTAGCAGTAGCAGTAGTAGTAGGACCACCAGTAGTAGTAGTAGTAGTAGTAGGAGTAGTAGCAGTTGTACTAGGAGTATTATTAGTAAAAATAATAGCAGTAGTAGTAGTACAATGAGCGGTAGTAGTTGTATTAGTAGTAAAAGTAGTAGTAGTAGGAGGAGGAGGAGGAGTTGTAGGAGTTGTAGTAGTAGTAATAACAGTAGGAGCAGTAGTAGTTGCAGTTGCTGCACGAATAGTACTATTAGTAGTTGTAGCAATAGTAGTAGTAGTCGTAGTAGCAGTTGGAGTAGTAGTAGTAGTAGGAGCAGCAGTTGTTATAGTAGCAGTAATCATAGTTGTAGAAGTGCCACTAGTACCAGCAGTAGTAACAGTAGTAGCAGTAGTAGTCATTATAGTAGTTACTATAGTAAAAGTAGTAGTAGTAGCAATAGTAGCAGTAGCAACGGGAGCAGTAGTATTGGAAATAGTAGTAGTAGTAGCAGTTGTAGCAGTTGTAGCAGTTGTAGTCGTGGTAGTAGTAGTGGCGGTGGTGGTGGTGGTGGTGGTGGTGGTGGTGGTAATAGTAGTAGTGGTTGTTGTTATTTTTTTAGAAGTTGGGGTAGTAGCAGTAGTAGTAGTTGTAGTAGATATCATGGCAGTAGTGGTGGTAGTAGTAGTAGTCGGAGAAGTAGTAGTTGTCACAGTAGCAGTAGTAGTAGCAGTAGTATTAGTAGTAGTAGTAGTATGCATAATAGCAGCAGTAGCAATAATAGTAACAGTAGTAGCTGTAGTAGTAGTATTAGGAGAAGTAGCAGTAGTAGCATTAGTAGTAGCTATAGCAGTAGTTGTTGAAGTAATAGAAGTCGTAGTGGTGGTAATAGCAGCAGCAACAGCAAGAGTAGTACCATTAGTATCAGTAGTAGCATAAGCAGTTGCAACAGCAAAACTTGTAGTAGTAGTATTTGTAGTAGTAGTAGTTGCAGCATTAGTGGCAGTAGCCGTAGCAGTAGTCATTGTAGCTATAGTAGTAGCTGAGTTATACAAGTAGTAGTAGTAGCAGTAGTAGCAATTATAGTAGTAGTAGCAATAGTAGTTGTAGTAGTAGTAGTAGCCATTGAAACAGTTGCAGCAGTAGCGGTAGTAGTAGTAGTAGTAGGAGTAGTGGCACTCATAGTAGCTATAGTTGGTGTAGTGGTATTAGGAGTCATGGTAGTGGTATTAGAACTTGTAGTAGTCATAGTAGTAGTAGTTCTAGTAGTAGCAACAATAGTAGTGGCAGAAGTAGTAGTAGAATTAGCAATAGTAGTACTACGAGAAGTAATAGAAGTAGTAGTAGCAATAGATGGTGTAGTAGGCATAGTAGTAGTAGAAGTGGTAGTGGTAGTAGTATTTATAGTAGTAGTCATAGTAAGAACAGTAGTAGTAAAAGTAGTAGTGGTATTTGTATTGATAGTAGAAGTAGTAGTGGTAGTGGTAGTTATAGTAGTAGTCATAGTAGTAACAGTAGTAATAAAAGTAGTAGTAGTAGTATTAGTAGTCTTAGTAGCAGTAGTAGTAGCTGCATTAGTGGTAGTAGTTGTAGTAATAGTAGTAGAAGCAGCAGCAATAGTAGCAGTAGTAGCAGTAGTCGTAATAATGGAAGTAGTAGTAGTAGGAGAGGTAGTAGTAGTAGTAGCAATCATAGTAGCGTTAGTAATAGTAGTAGTAGAAGTAGTATTAGTAGTAGTAGTAGTGAAGGCAGAAGCAATAGTAGTAGGAGTAGTTTTACTAGTAGCAGAACTAGTAGTTGTAGTTGTAGTAGGAGTAGTTACAGCCATAGCAATAGTAGCAGCAGCAGTTGTTGTAGTAATAGTAGCAGTAGCAATAGTAGCAGTAGTAGGAGTAGCACTAGTAGTTGTAGAAGTGGTGGTAGTAGTAGTAGTCGTAGTAATAGCAATAGTAGTTGCAGCAGCCGCAGCTGCAGCAGCAGCAGCAGTAGCAGTAGTAATAGAAATAGTAGTAGCTTTGTTAGTAGTAGTAGTATGAGTATTAGAAGTCATAACAGTAGCAGTAGCAGTAGTTGTGGTATTACTAGTAGTAGTAGTGGCAATAGAAGTAGTAGTAGCTCTATTAGTTGTAACAATTGTAATAGTAGTAGTAGTTGTACTAGTAGTTCCAGTCGTTGTAGTAGTAGTACTAATAGCAGTAGTAGAAATATTTGTAGTGGCAGTAGTAGTATTTGTTATTGTAGTAATAATACTAATTGTGTCAGTGGTGGTAATGGTAGTAGTAGTTGTTGTAGTAGCGTAGCTTTTTCACAGCAACAGTAGCAGTAGTAGTGGCAGTAGAAGTAGGAGCAGTTGTAGTAGTCATTGTATTAGCAGTAGTAGCTGTAGTAGCAGTTGAAGTAGTGGTAGCAATAGTAGCAGTAGCAACCATAGTAGCAGTAGTTGTAGTAGTAGCAATAGTAGCAGCAGCAGCAGCAGCAGTAGTAGTAATAGTCATAGAAGTAGTAGTAGCATTTGTAGTAGCAGAAGTAGTAGTAGTAGTAGTGGCAGCAAAAGTAGGAGTAAGAGTAGCAGCAGAAGCAGCACTAGTATTAGTTGGAGCAACAAAAGTCCTAGTAGCAGTTGTAGCTGTAGTAGTAATAGTAGTAGGAAAAGTAGTAGTAGTAGTAGCAGCAGTAGTAGTTCCAGTAGTAGTAGTAGTAGTCGAAGTAGTGGTAGCGGTAGTAGTAGTAGTTGCCGTAGTAGTAGAAGTAGTAGTAGTAGTTGCTACAGTAGCAATAGTAGTAGTTGTAGCTGTAGGAGTAGCAATCGGAGTAGCAGAAGGCAAGGAAATACTAGTAGCTATCGAAGAAGTTGGAGTAGCAGTAGCAGCAGAATTAGTAGTAGTATCAATAGCAGTAGTAGCAATAGTGGCAGTAATAGTTGTAGTTGTAGTAGTAGAAGTTGTAGCAGTTGCGTCGGTTGCAGTAGTAGCTGGAGTAGTAGTAGTAATAGTAGTTGCATCAGCAACAATAGTAGTAGCAGTAGTAGCAGTAGTAGTAGTTGTAGTAGTAGCTGTGTATTATCGGAGTAGTAGGGTAGCAGTAGTAGCAGTAGTAGTAGTTTGTAGTAGTAGTGTAGTAGGCAGTAGTAGTAGAGTAGTAGTAGAGGGTAGTAGTAGTAGAGTAGTTAGTAATTAGTAGTAGTTAGTAGTGTAGTAGTAGTAGTAGTCCTAGTAGTAGAGTTGTAGTAGTAGCAGGAGCGTAGTGCAGCATAGTTAGAGTGAGTAGTAGTTAAGTATAAGTAGTAGTAGTTGTGTGTAGTAGTAGTTGTTGTAGTAGCATATTAGTAATAGCGGCAGCAACAATAGTAGTCAAAGTAGTAGTAGTAGCAGTAGCAGTAGTAGTAGTAGCAACAACTGTAGCGTAAGTAGCAGTAATAGATGAATATGTAGTAGAAGTATTAATTATAGTAGCAGCAGCAGTAGTTGCAGGAGTCTAACTAGTGGTAGCGGTAGTAGCAAAAGCAGTCGTAGTGGTAGTAGCAATCGTAGCAATAGTAGCAACACTAGTAGTACTAGAAGTGGTAGTAATAGCACTAGAAGTAGCAGTAGAAGTAATAGTAGTAGTATTAGTTTTGAGTAGCAGTAGTAGTATTAGCAATAGTAGTAGCAGTAGAAATAGTTGTAGGAGTAGCAGTAGTTGTAGTAGTAGTGGTATCCATAGTAGTAGTAGTAGTAGTAGCATTAGTAGTAGTTGTAGCATTAGTAGTAGCAGCAGTAGTAGTAGTAGTTGTAGAAGAAATAATAGTAGTAGTTGTTGTTGTTATAGGAGAGGTAGCAGTAGTATTTGTTGTTGTATTAGTAGCACCGGTAGTAGCAATAGTTGTAATAATAGTAGTAGTAGTTGTTGTTGTAATAGTAGTAGTAGCAATAGTAGAAGCAGCAGTAACAGTAATTGTAGTTGTTGTAGCAACAATAGCAGTAGTAGCAGAAGTACCATATGTAGTAGTAGATATAGTAGTAATTGTTGTAGCAGTAAAAGCATTTATAGCAGTTGAAGTAGTTGTAGCATTTGTAGCAATAGCAGCCGTGGTAGCAATAGTAGTAGTTGTAGAAGTAGTAATAGTAGTTGTAGTAGTAGTAGTAAGAGTAGTAGAAGAAGTGGAAGTAGTTGTAGTACTAGTAGCAATAGTAGAAGAAGTAATAGTAGCAGAAGTAGTTGTAGTAGTTGTGTTGTACTAGTAGAAGAAGTAGTAGTAATACTCGTTACAACTATATTGGTAGTAGCAGCAGCAGTATTAGTTGGAGTCAGAGTAGTAGCAGTAGAATTAGTAGTAGCAGTAGTAGTAGTAGTTGTTGTTGTAGTAGTAGTAATTGTAGTAGCGAGAGCGAGAGTAGCAGTAGTAGCTATCAAAGTAGTGGTAGCAGGATTAGCAATAGTAATAGTTGTAGAAGTAATAGTAGTAGTTGTAGTAGTAGTAGGAGTAATAGTAGCAGTAGCAGCAGTAGTAGTAGTTGCGATAGTATTAGTTGGAGTTGCAGTAATTGTAGTCTGAGTAGTAGTTGCAGTATTAATGGTAGTAGGAGAAGTAGTAGTCATAGCCATAGTAGTAGTAGTAGCAGTAGTAATAGTAGTAGTAGCATTTGCAGTAGTTGTAGCATTAGTAGTAGTAGTAGTCATTGTAGAAGTTGTAGTTGTAGTAGTTATTATTATTGTAGGAGAGGTTGTAGTGGCAGCATTAGTATTTGTTGTAGCATTAGTAGCACTAATAGTAGTAGTGGTGATAGTAGTAGTCGTAGTAGTAGCAGTAGCAGTAGTAGCCGTAGCCGAAATAGTAATTATTGTAGTTGTAGTAGTAGTAGTATTTCTTGTACCAACAGTAGCAGTAGTAGCAGTAGTAGTTGATGTAGAAGTAGTTATAGTAGTCATTGTAGTAGCAGTAGCAGTAGTTGTAGTAGTCGAAGTAGTGGTAGCAGTAGTAGCAGTAGTCGCCTTAGTAGCAGTAGTAGCAGTAGTAGTATTAGTAGAAGTTGTAGTAGTAGTTGTAGTAGTAGTAGTAATAGTAGTAGAGCTAGTAGAAGCGGTAGTAGCACTAGTAGTAGTACAAGTAGTAATAGTAGTATAAATAGTAGTCATGTTGTAATAGTAGTAGTAGCAGTAGTAGTAGAAGTAATACTAGTAGTAGTATACTAGTTGTAGCAGTAGTAGTAGCAGCAACAATATTATTAGTTGGAGTTGTAGTAGTAGTTGTGGCAGTAGTAGCAGAAGTGGTAAAAGTAATAGAGGAAGTGGTTGTTGTGGTAGTAGTAGTGGTAGCCATAGTAGTTGTAGTAGTAGTGTTAATAGTAGTAATTGTAGTAGCAGTAGTACCTATCAAAGTACTGGTTGCGGTATTTGGAGTACTAGTAATAGCAGTAGAAGTAATAATAGTCGTAGTTGTAGCAGTACTAGTAGTAGCCATAGAAATAGTACTAGTCGCGGCAATAGTTGTAGCAGCAGCGGCTGTCATATTAGTTGTAGTAGTAGTAGTAGTAGTTGCAGTAGCAATAGTAATAAAAGTAGGGGAAGTTGAGTTGTTGCAACAGCAGTAGTATTAGTAGTAGGAGTTGTAGTAGTAGTGGTAGTGGTAACAGTAGTAGCAGCGGTAGTAGGAGCAGTAGTAGCAACAATTGTAGTAGTTGTTGTAATAGTTGCGGCCACAGCTGTAGCAGTGGTGTGTAATAGGAATAGCAGTAGCAGCAGCAGCAGTACTAGTGGCACCGGTTATCATTATAGTTGTAGTAGCAGTAGTAGTGGTAGTAGTAGCTATTATAGTGGTAGCAATAGCAGCAGCAGCAGCAGTAGTAGCAGTAGCAATGGTAGTAGCCGTAGCACCAGCAGTAGTAGTAGTAGAGGTAGTAGTAATTGTTATAGTAGTAATACTACTAGAAGTAGTATCCGTAATGTAGTAGTAGTAGCAGTCTTTGTAGTAGCAGTTGTAGCCATAATAGTAGTTGTAGCAGTAGTAGCAGTTGTAGAAGTAGTTGTTGAAGTCGTAATTGTAGTATTAATAATAGTTGTAGTAGCAATAGTAGCATTCATAGAAGTGATAGCAAAAGTAGAGGTCGCAGCCATAGGAACAGTAGTGATAATAGTAGTAGTCGTAGCAATAGTAGCAGCTGTCGTAGTAGTGGTGATAGTATAGAAGTGGCAGTAGTAGTAGTCGTACAAGTAGTAGGAATGGTAGTAGTGGTAATACTAGTAGAAACAGCAGTAGTAGCCATAGTTGCATTAGTAGGAGTAGCAACAGTTGTTGTAAAAGAAGTAGTAGCCGTAGCAACAGTAATAGTAGCAGTCATAGCATGAGTAGTAGTACTACCAGTAGTAGTAGCAGTAGTTGCAGCAATTGTAGTGGTAGCAATAGAAGTAGCGGCAACAATAGTAGTAGTAGTAGCATTAGTAGCTACAGTGGTAGTAGCAATAGAATTAGTCATAGTTGCAATACGAGTAGTAGTACCAGTAGAATTAGTCATTGTTGTAGTAGCAGTAGCAGTAGCAATAGCAGTACTATCACTACGATTTCTACTACTACTACCACTCCAACTACTTCTACCACTACTAATACTACTATTACTACAACTACTACTACTACTCCTCTTCCTCCTCCTCCTACTACTACTACTCTTACACCGATTGCTGCTACTACTCCTACTACTAGTATTACTTCTACTGTTGCTAATACTACCCTGCTACTATTACTATTATTACAACTTTTGCTACTACTACTACTACTATTACTAGTAACACTCCTACAAGTACTACTGATGTTGCAGTTACTGCTATTACTCCCACTAGAATTGCTACAACTACTCCAATTACTATTATGGCTATTACTGCTACTACTACTGCTATGGCTACTCCAATTACTGCTGCTACACTTACTGCTGCCACTACTACAACTACCAGTACTACTTCTACTACTACTACAATAACTACTACAGCTGCTGCTTCTCCAACTACTACTGCAACTACTACTACTACTACTACTACTACTACTACTACTACTCCTACCCCTACCACCACTACTACCACCAAAACTACAACTACTATTCCTGCTACTGCTACTTATACTACTACCACTACTATAACTACCAATACTACTACTACTACTATTTCTCCTAAAACTCCCACTACTACTAGAACTATGACTATTGCTACTTTTCCTACTCTGACTCCAACTGCTGCTTCTACTACTCTTAACTCTGACTCATACTTCTGCTACTACTACTACCCCTACTCGTACTCCTACTATTGCAACTACAATTACAACAACTACAACTACAACTACAACAACTGCTACTACAACTACAACAACTACTACTACCACTACTACTACAACAATTAATACTAATACTACGGCTACTACTACTACTACTACTATTACTAATACTATTACTACTACTGTTCCTACTACTACTGCTGCTACTCCTACCACTACTCGTAAAACTCCTACTACTAGTGCAAATTCTACTACCTCTGCGTCTTCTACAACTACTACTACACCAACAACTACTACTACTGCTAAAACTCCTACTATAAATACTACTAGTGCTACACCTACTACTGCAAGTACTATTACGGTAACTACTAGTCCTACTACTACTGCATCTACTACTATTTCTACTACTGCGACTACTACTACTACTATTACTACTACTACTACTACTACTACTACTACTACTCTCACTCCAACTCCTACTCCTACTACTACCCCAACTACTACCACTGTTGTTGCTACTACCACTGCTAATACTACTACCACCACTACTACTACAACTACTGCTGTTAATGCTACTACTACTTCTGTTGCTACCACTACTGCTTCTGTTGATATTTCTAACTTTACTACTACTACTCCCATTTCTACTACTATTGCTGCTAGAAATGCTACTACTGCTCCTACTACTACTACTATAACTGCTACTACTGCTGCTGCTACTACTACAACTACTGCAATTGCAACTACTACTACTACTACTACTACTACTACTACTACTACTACTATTACTATTACAACTACTGCTACAACGCCTACTAGGACTACACCTACTACTGCTACTACTACTGCTCTTACAACTACTGCAACAATTGTTACAACTTCTAGTACCACTCGTACTCCTATCCCTACTACTACTACTACTACTACTACCAATACTAGAAAGTAGTAACAGCAGCAGTAGTATTAGTAATGGTAGTATTAATAGTAGTAATAGCAATTCTAGTAGTAGAAATTATACTAATAATAGAAGTAGTAGTAGTAGCATCAGCTGCAGTAGCAGTAGTTGTAGTAGTAGAAGAACAGGAGGAACTAGTAGTAGTAGTAGTAGTAGTAATTGTAGTAGTGGCGGTAGTAGCAGTAATTGTAGTAGTAGTGTTAGTAGCTGCCCTTATAATAGCAGTAGTAGTACTAAATGTCGTATTAGGAGTAGAAATAGTGGCAGTTGTAGCAGCAGTAGTAGTTGCAGCAGTAGTAGAAGGTGTAGTAGTAGTAGGTAGTAGTAGCGGTAGTAGTTGTAGTTGTTGTAGTAGTAGTAGTAGTGGCAGTAGTTGTTGTAGTAGTCGTATATTTAGTAGTAGTTATTGTTGTAGATGTTTTTGAACCAGTTGTCATAGTAGCAGAAGTAGTAGCAGCGAAAGTAGCAATAGTAGCTATAATAGTAGTAGAAGTTGCAATGGTATCAGCAGCTGTAGTAGTAGTAGCAGTAGTAGTAATGTTATTAGTAATATTGGCAGTAGTTGTACTAGTAGCCACGCAATAGTAGTAGTAGTAGCAGTAGGAGAAGTTGTAGTAGTGGGAGTAATAGTGGTTGTATTAGTAGAAGGATTAGTACCAGTAGTTGTAGTTGTTATAGTATTAGTAGCAGTAGCAGTAGTAGTAATCTTAGTAGTAGTAAAAGTTGTAGAAGTAGTAGTGGTGGTGGTGCTACTAGTAGTAGTAGTAATAGTAGTATTTATTATTATTGTTGTAGTAGCAATAGTAGTTGTAGCAAAAGCAACAGTAGTAGTTGCAGTAGTAATAGTAATAGTAGTAGTAGAAATACTAGTCATAGCAGCAGTAGTTGTACCATAAGTAATAGTAGTAGAAGTAGCAGCAGTATTAATAGTAGTAGTGGTGGCAGCTATAGTGTTAGTAGGAGTAGTAGTAGGAGTAGCAGCAGTAGCAGTAGTAGTAGTGGTGGTGGTGGTTGTAATAAGAGCAGTAGTACTAGTTGGAGCAGTAGTTGTAGCAGTAGGAATAGTAGCAGTAGTAGGAGTAGCATTAGCAGTAGTTATAGCAGTCGCATCAGTAGTAGGAGTAGCAATAATAGCAGTAGTAACAATAGTAGTAATAGGAGTAGTCAAAGTAGTTGTAGAAGTAGTAGTGGTAGTAGTAGTAGT
Organism: Trichopus zeylanicus subsp. travancoricus; assembly: GCA_005019695.1. Taxonomy (NCBI): domain Eukaryota; kingdom Viridiplantae; phylum Streptophyta; class Magnoliopsida; order Dioscoreales; family Dioscoreaceae; genus Trichopus; species Trichopus zeylanicus. The sequence goes on along the minus strand of RXID01022010.1, from coordinate 91,855 downwards.
AGTAATAGCAGAAGTAGTAGTACAAGTAGTAGTAGAAGCTTTTATAGTAATAGTAGTAGTAGCAACATTAGTTGTATTAGTAGTCTTAGTAGTTGTAGTAGGAGTAGCTATCACAAAAGTAGTAGTAGTAGTAGTTATTGTAGTAGCAACCATAGTAGTAGCAGCAGGGGTAGTAGTAGTTGTAGTAGCTACAGCAGTAGTTGTTTAGTAATAGTAGTACTAGTTGTTGTAGTTGTAACAGCAGTAGTATACCAACCATAGTATTAGCAGAAGTAGTAGCAGAAGTAGTAGTAGTTGTAGTAGTGCTAACTATAGTAGTAGTAGCAAGCAGAAGTAGTAGCAGTAGTACTAATAGTTGTAGTACAAGTAACTATTATACTAGAAGTAATAGTAATAGTTGTAGGAGAAGTTGTAAGAATATTAGTTGTAGCAGTAGCTACAACAACAATGTTAGTAGCAGTAGTAGTGGTGGTGGTAGTAGTAGTAGTAGCAGCAGCAAATAGATGTAGTAGTAGTTGCAGTAGTTGTAGTAGTAGTAGCAATAGGGGTAGTAGCAACTGTTGTAGCAGTGGCAGGAGTAGGTGAAGTAGTGGTAGAAGCAGTAGTAGTAGTTGAAGTAGAAGTAGTAGTAGTTGTAGTTATAGCACAAGTTACAGTAGTTGTAGTAGCAATTGTACTAGCCACAGTTGCAATAATAGTAGTACAAGCAGTAGCAGCAGAAGTATTAGTAGTAGTTAGAGTAGTAGCAGCAGTCGAAGTAGTAGTTGTAGTAGTAGGAGTAATAGCATTAGTAGCAGTAGTAGAAGTAGCAGTAGTGGTTGTAGTAGTTGTAGTATCAATTGTACTAGTTCAGGTAGTAGTAGTAGTCGTAGCAGGAGTTGCAATAGTTGTGGTCATAGTAGTTGTAGTAGTAGGAGCAGTAGCAGTTGTTGTCTTAGTAGTAGTAGCAGTGGGAGTTCTAGTAGCAATAGTAGTTGTAGTTGGGGCGGTATTAGTGGAAGTTGTAGTAGCAACAATCATAGTAGTAGTTGAACCAACAGTAGTCGAAGTAGTAGGAGTAGAAATAGTAGTAGTAGTTTTAGTAGTCAGGGTAGTCGTAGAAGTAGTTGTAGCAGTAGTAGAAGTAGAAGTAGTTGTAGTTGTTGTAGTAGCAATCATAGTAGCAGCATTAGGAGAACTAGGAGAAGTAGTAGTAGTAGTAGTAGCAAAAGCAGTAGAAGCAATAGTAGTAGTAGCAGTGGTAGCAGCAGCAGTAGCAGTGGAAGCCATAGCAATCACAGTAGTAGTGGTCGTAGTACTAATAGCAACAAAAGTAGCCGCAGTGGCAGTAGAAGAAATAGTAGTAGCATTAGTAGTAGGAGTATTAGTTGCAGCAGCTGTGGTTGTAGTACTAATAGAAGTAGGTGTAGTAGTAGGAATAGGAGAAGTAGTAGTATAGGCAGTGGCAATAGTAATAGTAGTAGTAGTAGTGGTGTTAGCAGTACTAGAAGAAGTAGCTATGGTTGTAGTAGTGGTAGCAGTAGTAGCCAAAGTTGGAACAGCAGTAGCAGTAGCTTTAGTAGTTGCAGTAGTTGTAGTAGAAGTCATAGTAGTAGGAGAAGTAGTAGTAGTTGCAGTAGTAGTAAAAATAGTAGTCGTAGCAGTACTAGCAGTAGTAGTCATAGTAGTAGTAGTAGTAATAGTAGTAGCAGTAGTAGTAGTAGTAGTAGTAGTAGTAGTAGCAGATGTAGTAGCAGTAGCAGAAGTACTAATAAAAGTAGCATTTGCAGTAGTCATAGGAGCCATAGTACTGGCAATAACAATAATTCCAACAATAGTAATAGTAGCATTAGTAGCAGTGGTAATAGTCAAAGTAGTAGTAGTTGTTGTTGTAGTGCTTGTAGTAGCAGTAGTAGCTATAGTTGTTGTAGTACTAGTAGTAGAAGTAGTAGCAACAAGAGTGGTAGTAGTTCTTGTTGCAGCAGTAATAGTAGTAGATGTAGTAGTTGTAGTAGTAGTAGTAGTAGTAATTGTAGGAGAAAAAGTAGTAGTAGTAGCAGTAGTTGTATCAGTTTTAATAGTTGTAGTAGTTGTCTTTGTTGTAGTAGAGGTAGCAGATGTAGCATTGGTAGCAGTAGTTGTTAGAGTAGTCATAGTGGTAGTAGTGCTAGTAGTAGTAGAAGTAGTAGTAGGAGAAGGAGAAATAGTGGTAGTGGCAGTTGTAGTTGAAGTAGTAGAATCAGTAGAAGTAGAAAGAGAAGTAGTACTACTAGTAGTAGTAGTAGTAGGTGTAGAAGTAGTAGGATTAGCAGTAGTTGTAATAGTAGTAGTAGAAGTTGTGGCAGCAGTAGAGTATCAGTAGCAGTAGTTGTAGTAGTAGTTGTAGTAGCCGTAGTAGTAGTCATTGTAATTGTAGTAGTAGTAGTAGTAGCAGTAGTAGTAGTAGTAGAAGTAGTAGCAGGAGTAGTAGTACTAGCGTAGTAGTAGTAGTAGTAGTATTAATTGTAGTGGATGTACCATTAGTCGTTGTAGCAGCAGCAGCAGTAGTAGTAATAGTAGTATTAGTAGGAGCAATAGTAGTATCGAAAGTAGTAGTTGTAGGATAAGTAATAGTTGTAGCTGTAGCAGTTGTTATAGTAGTAGTTGCAATAGTAGTATTAGTAGTAGTAGTATTAGTAGTAGTAGTAGTAGAAGTAGAAGTAGTAGCAATAGTAGCAGTAGCAGCAATAGTAGTAGAAGTAGTAGTAGCAGTAGCAGTAGTAGTTGTAGTAGTTATAGTGGTAGTAGCAGTAGCAGTAGTAGTGGTAGCAATAGTGGCGGTAGTATTACTAGTAGTAGTTGAAATAGGAGAAGTAGTAGTAGCAGTGGCAGTAGTATTAGTAGTAGTAGTGGTAGTAGTAGTAGCGGTAGTAGTTGTAGTAGCATTAGTAGAAGTTGTACTAGCCATGGTAGGAGTTGCTGTAATAGTTGTAGTATTGGTAGTAGTGGTAGTTGTAGCAGTAGTAGTGGCAGAAGTAGTAGTAGTAGGAGAAGTAGTTGATGTAGCTGTAGTAGTTATAGTAGTCGTGGTATTAGTAGCCATAGTAGTACTAAAAGAATTAGTAGTGGTAGTTGTAGTAGAGGTAGTAGTAGTAGAAGTTGTAAAAGAAGAAGTTGTATTTGAAGCAATTGCAACAGTAGTTATAGATGAAATAGAAGTAGTACTAGTTGTAGTAGTAATAGCAATAGAAGTCACAGTTGAAGTAGTTGAGTAGCAAAAATAGTAGTAGTAGTAGTTATTATTGTTGAAGAAGTAGCAGCAGCAGCAGCAGCAGTAGTAGTAGTTGCAATTGCAGCGAAAGTCGTGGTAGTAGTGGTAGTACTAGTGGCAGTAGTATTCGTAGAAGTGGTAGTGGTCATAGTATTAGTATAGTAGTAGTTGTTGTAGTAATAGTAGTAGTATTAGGAGAAGCAGTTGTTGTTGTAGTAGTAGTAGAAATGGTAGTCATAGTAGTAGTAGCAGTAGTAGTCGTAGTAGTGGTAGTGGTAGTAGTAGTAGTTGTTGTTGTGGTAGTAGTTGTAGCAGTAGTCGTTGTAGTAGCAGTGGTAGCAGTCGTAGTAGTATTGGAAGAAGTTGTGGTAGCAGTCATTATAGTATTGGAAGTAGTAGTAGCAGTAGTAGTAGTATCTGTAGTAGTAGCATAAGAGGTAATAGCAATAGTAGTAGGCGTAGTATTAGTGGTACTAGTAGAAGTAGTAGCCGGAGGAGTAGTAGTAGTAGTATTAGAAGCAATGGAAGTTTTTATAGCACAAGTAGAAGTAGAAGTGGTTGTAATTGTAGGAGCAATAGTAGTAGTAGTAGGAGCAGCAGTAGCAGCAATAGAAGTATAAGTAGTTGTAGTAGAAGTAGTAGTAAGGGTATTAGTAGTAGCAGTAGTGATTGTAGTAGTAGTAATAGTAGTAGCAGTAGTAGTAGCAGTAGTAGTAGTTGTTGGAGTAGTTTTAGTAGTAGTAGTAGTAGTAGAAGTCATAGTACGAGTAGTAGCAGTAGTTGTAGGAGTAGCAGTTGCAGTTGTAGTAGTAGAAGTGGTAACAGTGGCAATAGTAGTAGGAGTATCATTAGTAAAAATAATAGTAGTTGTTGCAGTTGTAGTAGGAGTAGTAGTTGTAATAGTAGGCATAGGAGTAGAGGAAATAGTAGCAATAGTGGTAGTAGTAGTAGCAGCAACAGTAGTAGTCGTTGAAGTGGCAATAGTTGTAGTAGAAGTAGTAGTAATAGGAGGAGGAGGAGGAGGAGTAGTAGTAGAAATAGTAGTCGTAGTAGTAGTAACAGTAGTAGTCATAGTAGTAGTAGTAGTAGTTGTAGTAGTTGTATTACTAATAGTAGCATTAGTAGAAGTAGTAGTAGAAATAGTAGTCGTAGTAGTAGTAACAGTAGTAGTCATAGTAGTAGTAGTAGTAGTTGTAGTAGTTGTATTACTAATAGTAGCATTAGTAGAAGTAGTAGTAGAAATAGTAGTCGTAGTAGTAGTAACAGTAGTAGTCATAGTAGTAGTAGTAGTAGTTGTAGTAGTTGTATTACTAATAGTAGCATTAGTAGAAGTAGTAGTAGAAATAGTAGTCGTAGTAGTAGTAACAGTAGTAGTCA
>RXID01022010.1:0-87229 GCA_005019695.1 Trichopus zeylanicus subsp. travancoricus | reverse complement strand
TTACTAATAGTAGCATTAGTAGAAGTAGTAGTAGAAATAGTAGTCGTAGTAGTAGTAACAGTAGTAGTCATAGTAGTAGTAGTAGTAGTTGTAGTAGTTGTATTACTAATAGTAGCATTAGTAGAAGTACTAGTAGTAGCAGTAGTAGCAGTCGAAGCAGACATAGTTGTAGTAGTTGTTGTTGTAGCAGTAGTCGTAGTAGTAGTAGTAGTAGAAATAGTTGCAGTAGCAATAGTTGTATCATTAGTGGTAGCAGAAGTAATAATAGCAACAGCAGAAGGCGCAGTATTAGTAGTAGTATTAGAAGTAGCAGAAGGGGTAGTTGTAGTTGTAGTAGTAGAAGAAGTAGAAGAAGTTATGGCACTAATAGAAGTAGGAATGGTAGCAATAGTAGGAGCAGTAGTAGCCGTAATAGGAGTAGCAGGAGCAGCGGTAGAAATATAAGTAGTTGTAGTAGCAGTAGTAGTGGGAGTACCAGTAGTAGCAGTAGTGGTTGTAGTAGTGGTAGTAGTTGGAGTAGTAGGACTAGTATTAGCAGTAGCAGTAGTAATAGTAGCTGTAGTAGTAGTAGTTGGAGTAGTACTAGTGGTGGTGGTGGTGGTAGTAGTAGTAGTAGTAGCAGTAGTAGCAGGAGTAGTAGCAACAATAGTTGGAGTAGCAATTGCAGTAGAAGTAGTAGAAGTGGTAGGAGAAACAGTAGTTTTAGGAGTATCATTAGTAAAATTAATAGTAGTTGTAGCAATAGTAGCCGGAGTAGTTGTTGTAATAGTAGGCGTGGGAGTAGAGGAAATAGTAGGAATAGTTATAGTAGTAGGTGCAGTAGTTGCAGTAGTAGTAGCAGCACCAGTAGTTGTAGTAGTATTAGTTTTAGTTTTATTAGGAGTAGTAGTAGTATTAGTAGTAGTAGCAGTAGTGGCAGTTGTCATTGCAATGGTAGCAGTGGTGATAGCAATCGGAGCATCAGTTGTAATGGTGGCAGTAGTCGTAGAAGTACGATATGTAGCAATAGTTGTAGTAGTAGCAGCAACAACAGTAGAAGTAGTTATAGTAGCAGTAAAAGTAGTAGTAGCAGAAATTGTGCTAGTAGTAGTAGTAGTAATAGTAGTAGCTATAGGAATAGTAGTTGTAATAGTATTAGAAATAGTAGTAGCAGGACTAGTAGTAGTAATGGCAATAAAAGAAGTGGCAGCAGGGCTAGTGGCACTAGTCATAATAGTAGTAGCAATAGTAGTCGTAGTAGTAGTAGCAGCAACAACAACAGTAGTAATAGTAGTAGTAGTAGTAGAATTAGTAGCAGCAGTAGTACCAGTAGTAGCAATAGTTGTTGTAGTAGTACTTGGAGATGAATTAGTAGTTATAGTATTAGTTGTAGTAGTTGTAGCAGCAACAGTAGTAGCAGTAGTCGTAGTACTACTAGTAGCATTGGTAATAGTACCCTTAGTAGTAGGAGTTGAACAAGTTGTAGGAGTAGTAATAGTAATAGCAGCAGTAGTAGCAGTATTTATAATAGTAGTAGGAGTAGTAGCAGCAGTATCAGTTGCAATAGTAGTAGTAGCAGCAGCAGCATTTGTGCTAGTAATAGCAATAGTTGTTGTCATTGTAGCAATAGTAGCGGTAGAAGCAGTAGGAGTAGTAGTAGTAATAGCGGTGGTAGTAATAGTAGTAGCAAAAGTTATAGTAGAAGTAGTGGTAGTACTAGTAGTAGTAGTTGTTGTCTTTGTTGTAGTAGTGGTAGTAGTAATAGTAGTAGCAGAAGTTATAGTAGAATTAATAGTAGCAGTAGTAGTGGAAGTCAAAGTAATCATAATAGTATAAGTTATAGTAGAAGTAATAGTAGTAGAAGTAGCAACAGCAGCAGCAGTTGTAGTATTAGTACCAGTAGTAGTAGCAGTAGTATTAGAAGCAGTAATATTACATGGAGTAGTAGTAATAGTAGTGGTAGTAATAGATATAGTACTACTACTAGTAGTAGCAGTGATAGTGGTAGTAGCAGTAATATTAGTAGGAGTCGCAGTAGTAGTAGTAACAGAAGTTGTAGCAGTAGTAAAAGTAGTTGGAGAAGTATTAGTAGTAGCAGTAGTAGTAGCAATAGTAGAAGTAGTGTAGCTATAACAGTAGTTCTAGTAGCAGGGGTAGTCATAGAAATAGTAGCAGTTGGAGGAGGAGGAGGAGGAGGAGGAGTAGTAGTAGCAGCAACAGTAGCAGAGTAACAGGAGTACTAGAAGTAATAGTAGTAGCAGCAGCATTAGCGGTACAAGTAGTATTACAGTAGTAGTAGTAGTAGTAGCAGTAGTGGTAGTCGTACTAGTAGTAGTACTAGTAGCCATAGTAGTAGTAGTAGTAGTAGTAGTAGTACTAGCAAAAGTACTAGAAGAAGAAGTAGTAGTGATAATAGTTGTTGTTGTTGTTGTTGTAGTAGTAGTACTAGTACTAGTAGTGTAGTAGTAGTAGTAGTAATAGGAGTAATAGAAGTAGAAGTAGTAGCCGAAGGAGTAGTAGTAGCAATAGCAATACTAGTAGTTGTAGTAGGAGGAGGAGTAGCAATTGTGGTATGAGTTGGTGTGAAAGGAGTAGTATAGGTGTAGTATTTGGAGTAGCTGTAGCCGTAGTACTAGTAGTAGTAGTAGTTGAAGCAGTAGCAGCACCAATTGTAGTGGTAGTAGTTGTGTTAGTGGCGACAGCAGTGGTAGTATTAGTAACAATAGCAGTAGCAATAGTAGCTGCAGTGGCAGTAGTCATTGTAGCAGTAATAGTAGAAGTAGTAATAGTAGTAGTAGCAGTATTAGTGGTAGTAGCATTAGTAGTAGTAGTTGTCAGAGTAGTAGTTGTAGTATTAGCAATAGCAACAGCAATAAGAGTAGTAGCAGTAGTAATCGTTGCAATAGTAGTAGTAGAAGTAGTAGTAGTCATAGTATTTGTAGTAGTAGTAGTGCTGTTAGTATTAGAAGTAGCAGTATTAGTAATAATAGTATTGTATTAGTAGCAGTAGCAATAGTAGCTGCAGTGGCAGTAGTGATTGTAGCAGTAATAGTAGAAGTAGTAATAGTAGTAGCAGCAGTAGTATTTATATTAGCAAAAGTAGTAGTTGTAGTAGTAGTTTTATTAGTAGTAGGAGTAGTAGTGGTACTAGGAGTAGTGGAGAAGTAGCAGGTGTAACAGTAGTTGCAGTAGTGGATGTAGTAGCAGTGGGAGTCATAGTAGTAGTTGTAGTAGCAGTACCAGTAGAAGCTGCAGTAGTAGCAGTAGTGTTAGTAGTACTATTAGTTCCAATAGTAGTAGTAGTAGTAGTAGTAGTGGTAGTAGTAGTAGTAGTAGGAGGAGAAGTAGCAGAAGTAGTTGTGGTAGCAGTAGTAGAAGTAGTAGCAGCAGCTGTAGTAGTAGTTGTAGTAGTTGCTATTGTAGTCGTCATAGTAGTAGTCGTAGTAGTTGTAGTAGTAGCGGTTGTAGCAGTCATAGCAGTCATAGCAAAAGTAGTAGCAACACGAATAGTGGGAGAAGTAGTAGTTGTTGTAGTAGTAGTAGTAGTTCTAAGAGTAGTAGTAGTTGTAGTAGTAGTTTTAATAGTAGTAGCAGTAGCAATAATAGTTCTAGCAGTAGTAGTAGTTGCAACTATAGTATTAGTAGGAGTAGCCGTTGTAATAGTAGCCGAAGTAGTTGCAATAGTAACAATAGTAGGAGGAGTTGTAGTTGTAGCAGAAATAGTAACAGTAGTAGTAGTAGTTATTTTAGTAGTAGTTGTTGTAGTATTTTTAGTATCAGCAACAATAGTAGTATTAGTAGCAACAGAAGTAGTACTAGTGGTGGTAGTAGCAATAGTTTTAGCGGTAGTAGTAGTAGCAGTAACAAAAGTAGCAATAGTAGTGTAAGAGTAGTAATAGTAGTAGTAGTTGCAGTAGTAGCAGTCGTAGTAACAGTAGTAGTAGCCATAGCAGTAGTCATTGTAGCAGTAGTTGTTATTGTTGTAATAGTATTAGAAGTAATCGCGGAAGTAGTAGCAGAATAGTGGTAGTAGCAGTTTTAGTAGTAGTAGTAGGAGGAGTAATAGTTGTAGTAGTCGTAGTAGCAGTCGTAGGAGTAGGAGTACGAGGAGTAGTAGTTGTAGTAGTAGCGGTAGTAGTGGTGATAGTAGTAGTAGTAGTAATTTTAATAGTAGTAGTAGTAGTTGCAGTAGTAGTTGCAGTTGTTGTAGAAGTACTTGTAATTCGATTAGTATTAGTAGTAGTAGTAGTAAAAGAAGCAGTAGAGTAGTAGTAGTATTCATATTAGTAGTAGTTTTAGTAGTCATAGAAGTGTTGTAATTGTATTAGTATTAGTAGTAGTAGTAGTAACAGAAGCAGTAGAGTAGTAGTAGTATTCATATTAGTAACTAAAGCTGTAGTAGTAGTAGTAGCAGTAGTATTAGAGGTAGGAGTAGTAGAAGCAGTAAATGTAGGAGTTGTAGTTCTAGCAGAAATAGGAGTAGTAGCAGTTGTAGTAGTAGCAGTTGTAGTAGTGGTAGTAGTAGAGGTAGTAGTAGTAGTAGTTGAAGTACTAGCTACAGTTGTGGCTATTGTTGTTGTAGTAGTTATGGTAGTAGTAGTAGTAGTAGCAATAGCGGCGATAGCAGTAGTAGTTGTTGTAGCAGTATTAGCAATGGCAGTAGTAGTAGTCGAAGTGGTAGTGTTAGGGGAAGATGAAGTGGCAGTAGCATTAGTAGCAGTAGCAGCAGGAATAGTATTATTTGTAGTAGTAGTACTAATAGTAGTAGTAGTGGTAGTGATAGTAGGAGTTGGAGAATGAGTAGTAGCAGGACTAGTAGTAGTTGGAATAGTGGTAGTAGTAGAAGTAGTAGTAGCAGCTTTAGTAGTAGTTGTTTCATAAGTAGAAGAGTTAGTAGAAGAGTTAGTAGTAGCCCTAGTATTAGTAGTAGCAGTAGTAGCAGTAGGAGAAGTAGTAGTAGTAGTAGCTGCAGTAGTAGCAATAGTAGCGGCTGCAACAGTAGTAGTAGTAGTAGTATAAGTAATAATAGTAGTCGTAGTTGTAGTAGTAGTAGCACTAGTAGTAGAAGTAGTAGTAGTAGCAGTAGTAGTTCCAGTTGTAGCAAAAGTACTTGACATAGTGGAGTAGTAGTAGTAGCCGAAGGAGGAGTAGTAGTAGTTGTAGCAGTAGTAATAGAAGTATTAGTAGTAGTGGTAGTAGTAGTAGTAGTAGTTGTATTGGTGGTGGTAGTGGTAGTAGCTATAGTTGTAGTAGAGGTAATAGTAGTAGTAGTAGTAGTATAGTAGTAGTAGTAGTAGTAATAGTAGTCGTAGAGGATTTGGAGTAGGACTAGTGGTAGGAGTAGCAGTAGTTAGAATATTGGTGGTGGTGGTAGTTGTAGTAGCGAAAGTAGTAGTAGTAGGAGAAGTAGTAGTATGAGTAGTAGTATTAATGGCCACAGCAGCTATAGCTGTTGTAGCAGTAGCAGTAGCTGTAGTAGAAGTAGCAATAGTAGTAGTAGTAGTAGTAACAGCAGCAGTGGTAGTAGCAGTAGCAAAAGATGTAGTAACAGAAGTAGTAGTAATCGAAGTGACAGTAATTGTAGCACTAGTAGCAGCAGTAATCGTAGAAGCAGTAGTAGGAATAGTAGTATTAGTATTGGTAGATGCAATAGGGTTACTAGTAATAGTAGTAATAGTAGTAGTAGTAGTGGTAGTAGTAGTAGTAATAGTAGTAGTAGTAGTAGTTATTGTTGTAGAAGTACGAGAAATAACAGTAGTAGGAGTAGGAGTAGGAGTAGGAGTAATAATCGGTGTAGTAGTAGTAGTTCTAGTAGTTGTTGTCGTAGTAGGAATAGTAATAGTAGTAGTAATAGTAGTAGTAGTAGTTATAGAAGGAGTGGTAGAAGTAGTAATAGTAGCAGCAGCAGCAGCAGTAGTAGTAGTAGTAGTAGTAGCAGTAGTCATAGAAGGAGTGCAAGAAGTAGTGGTAGTAATAGTAGTAGGTGGAGGAGGAGTAGGAGTGTTATGAGTAGCAGTCGTAGTAGTAGTGGATGTAGTGGCCATTGTAGTAGCTATGGTAGTAATAACAGTAGTAGTAGTAGTAGAAGTAGTAGTGGGAGTTCTAGTAAAGGTAGTCTGAGTAGTAGTAATAGTAGAAGTTGTAGTTGTAGATGAAGTGGTAGTAGTCAGAGTAGTAGTAGGAGTAGCAACAGTAGCTGCGGCTACAACACTAATAGTATTAGTAGTAGCTGTTATTGTTATCGAAAAAGAAGACGTACTGGTAGTAGTAGTAGTTGTTGTTGTTGTAGTAGTAGGAGTAGCGATACGAGCAACACTAGTAGCAACAAGATTAATATTAGTAGTAGTAGTCATAATATTAGAAGGAATAACAGTTGAAGTAGGAGTAGGAGCAAGAGTAGCAGTCAGTGTAGTAGTAATAGGAATAGTAGTAGCTGTAGCAGCAGCTAAAGTAATAACAGTAGTAGTAGTAGTAGTAGTAATGCTAGCAGTCGGAGTAGTAGTTGGGGTAGTATTTGTAGTAGGTGTAGTAGTTGTTATGGTAGTAGAAGTTGTGGTAGTAGGAGCACCAACATTAGAACAAGTAGTAGTAGTTGTAATAGTAGTGGAAGTCGTAGTAGGAGTTGGAGTAGCAGCAGCCGCAGTAGGAGTTCTAGTAGCGATAGTAGTAGTTATAGTTGTTGTGGAAGAAGTGGTAGTAGTAGTAGTACTAGTAGTAGTAGGAGCAACAGTAGGAGTAGGAGTAGGACTAGTGGTAGTAGACGGTCTTGTAGTAGTAGGAGTAGCAGTAGTAGTAGCTGGAGAAGTAGTAGTAGTTGTAGTTATTGTTGTAGTAGCAGTAGTAGTTGTTGTTGTAGTAGTTGTAGTAGTAGTAGTAGTAGTAGTGGTAGAAGTAATAGGCGTGTTTGGAGTAGTATTAGTAGAAATAGTAGTAATAGCAGTAGTAGTAGTAGTAGTAGTAGTAGTAGTAGTAGTAGTAGTAGTAGTAGTAGTAGTAGTAGTAGTAGTAGTAGTAGTAGTAGCAACAGTAGCAACAGCAGTAGTAGTAGTAGCAGCTGTAGCAGCAGCAGTAGTAGTAGTAGTAGTAGTGGTACTAGGAGTACTAGGAGTAGTAGTTGTTGTTGTTGTCGTAGCAATTGTAGTAGAGGTACTAGTAGGAGGAGGAGGAGGAGCAGCAGTAGGAGTAGTAGTAGTTGTTGTGGTAGCGGCAGTAGTAGTAGTAGTAGTAGCTGGAGTGGCAATAGTAGTAGTTGTTGTATTAGTAGTAGTTGGAGGAGCAGCAACAATAGTAGTTGTAATAGTAGTAGCTGTAGTAGTTGTAGTCGGAGTAGTAGTAGTATTAGTAGTAGTAGTAGGAGTGAGAGTGATAGTAGGAGTGGTAGTAGTGACAGTGGTGTTAGTAGCATTAGCAGTAGTACTATTACAACTAGCAATAGTAGTAGTAGTAGTAGTAGTAGTAGTAGTAGTAGTAGTAGTAGTAGTATTAGTAGTAATGGTATCAGAAGAAGTAGATGTAGGAGGAGGAGTGGTAATAGTAATAGTAGTAATAATGGTAGTAGTTTTAGTGGTAGTAGTAGTAGTAGTAGTAGAAGCGGTACAAGGAGTAGTGGTAGCAAATGGAGTTGTCATAGTTATGGTAGTAGCAAGAGTGAGAGTGGTAGTAGCAGCAGCATTTGTAGTAGTTGCAGCAGTAATAATAGTAATAGTTGCAGTAGTGGTAATAGCAATAGCAGTGGTGGCAGCAACATTAGTAGTAGTAGCAGTAGTAGTAGCAGCAAGTAGTACTAGTAGTAATCATAATAGTAGTAGTAGTAATAGTATTAATAATAGCAGTAGCAGTAGCAGTTGTAGCAGTTAAAGAAGTAGCAGTAGTAGTACACTAGTAGTTGTTGTTGTAGTACCAGTAGTAGTCAAAATAGTAGTAGCATTAGTAGCAGTAGTGGTATTGGTGGTAGCAATAGTAGCAGTTGGTGTAGTTGCAATAGCAATAGTCATTGGGTTAGGAACAGTTGTAACTGAAGTCGTAGTAGCAGTAGTAGCAGTAGTAGCAGCAGCAGTAGTAGACGTAGGAGTAGTAGCAGGTGTAAAATTAGGAGTAGTAGCTGTAGTAGTATCAGTAACAGCAGCAGCAATAGTAGCAATTATAATAGTAGCTGTAGTAGAGGTTGTACTGGTAGTAGTTGATGTAGTAGCAGCAATTGTGGCTATAGTTGGTGTAGTAGTTTTAGCTGTAGTAGTATTAGTAGTAGTAGTAGCAGCAACAACGACAGCTGTAGTAGTAGTTGTAGTAGTTGTAGTTGTAGGAATAGTTGTAGTAGATGTAGTAGTGTTAGGGGAAGCTGTAGCGGCAGCAACATTAGTAGATTAGTAGCAGTAACAACAGGTGTAGTAGTATTTCTAGTAGTAGCAATTGTCATAGTAGTAGTTGGAGAAGGAGTAGTATCGGGAGCAGTAGTAGTTGGTAGTAGTAGTTGGAATAGTGGTAGTAGAAGAAGTAGTAGAGGCAACTTTAGCAGTAGTAGTTGCTGAAGTAGTACTGTTAGTAGTGGCCGCAGTAGTAGTAGTAGCAATAGTAGCAATAAGAGAAGTAGTAGTAGCCGCAGTAAGAGTAGCAATAGTAGCACTAGTAGTAATATTAGTATTAATAGTTGTGGTAGTAGTGGTAGTTGTAGCACTAGTAGTAGTAAAAGTAGTAGTTACAGTTGTAGTAGATGTACTTGCCGAAGTAGGAGTAGTGGCAGTAGGAGTAGCAGTAGTAGCGACAGTAGTAGTAGTAGTAGTAGTAGTAGTAGTAGTAGTAGAAGTAGTAGTAGTAGTAATAATAATAGTAGTAGTAGTAGTAGTAGTAGTAGTAGTAGGAGTGGTAATAGTAGTAGAAGAAGAAGAAGTAGTAGTAGTAGTTGGAGTAGTAGTACTAGTAAAAGTAGTAGTAGTAGTAATAGTAGTAGTAGTAGCAATAGTAGTAGTTGCCGTAGTAGTAGGTGTATTACTTAAAGTAGGAGTAGTAAAAAGAGTTGTAGTAGCAGTAGGAGTGTTAGGAGTGTTAGGAATTATAGTAGTAGTTGTAATAGTAGTAGCCATAGTAGTAGTAGTAGTAGACATAGTGGTGGGAGTTGTAGTAGTAGTAGTCATGGTCATAGAAGCAATAGAAGTAGTAGTAGTAGTAACAACAGTGGTAGTAGCTTAGATGAGGTGGTAGTTGTTGTTGTAGTAGTAGTAGGAGGAGGAGGAGTAGCAACAGCAACAGCAACAGCAGCTGGAGTACTAGTAGTAGTAGTTGTTGTTGTTGTTATTGTAGAAGTAGTAGTAGTAGTAGTAGTAGTAACAGTAAGGTGGAGTTGCAATAGTAGCACTAATAGTAACAGCAAGACTACTATTGGTAGTAGTAGTCGTAGTATTCGTAGGAGCAGCAGTGGAAGTAGGAGCAGGAATAGGAGTTGTTGACATTGTTGTAGTAGTAGGAGTAGTAGTAGTAGTAGTAGTAGTAGTAGTAGTAGTAGTAGTAGTAGTAGCAGTAATAATAGTAGTAGTAGTAGCAGAAGTTGTCGTGAGTAGTATTGGTAGTAGTAGTATTAGTAGGAGCAGCAGTGCGAGTACGAGTCGGGGTAGGGGTAGTAGTCAGTGTAGTAGCAGTAGGAGTAGTAATAATAGTAGCAGCAGTAGTAGTAATAATGGTAGTAGTAATAGTAGTAGTAGTAGTAGTAGTAGTAGTAGTAGTAGTAGTAGTAGTAGTAGTAGTAGTAGTAGTAGTAGTAGTAGTAGTATAAGTAGTAATAGGAGTGTTAGGGGTAGTAGTAGTTGTAGTTGAAGTAGTAGTAGCAGTAGCAATGGTAGTAGTTATAGTAGTAGTTGCAGTAGTAGTTGTTGTTGTTGTAGTAATAGTCAGAGTTGTAGCAGTGGTAGTGATATTTGTAGTAGGAGCAGAAGCAGTAGTTGTTGTTGTAGTATTAGTAGTTGTAGTACTAGTAGTAGTAGCACTAGTAGCTACGATAACAGTATTGGTAGTAGTAGTACTAGTAGCAGTAGTTGTTGTTGTTATTGTTGTTTTGTAGTAGTAGTAGTTGTAGCAATAGCAATAGGAGTTGTAGTTTCCAGTAGTAGAAGAACAAGTAATAATAGCAATATTACTAGTACTAATAGTAGTAGTAGTAGTAGTAGTAGTAGTAGTAGTAGTAGTAGTAGTGGTATTTGTAGTAGTAGTCGGTGTAGTAGTAGTAGTGGTAGTAGTGGCAATAGTAGTTGCAACAGTAGTAGTAGAGGTTGTAGTAGTAGTAGTAGTAGTAGTAGTATTAGCAATAGTAGTAGTAGCGGCAGTAGTACTACTACTAGTAGTATTAGTAGTCATAGTTGTTGTAGTAGGAATTTGAGTAGTTGTAGTAGTAGTACTAGAAGTAATAGCAATAATAGTAGCATTAGTAGTCGTAGGAGTCACAGCAGGAGTTGGAGTAATGGTAGTAGTAGTAGAAGTAGAAGTAGTACTAGTAGCTGTAGCCGCAGTAGTATTAGTAGTAGCGGTAGTGTTAGAAGTAGTAGTTTTTGTTATTGTAGTCATTGGAGTAGTAGTTACAGTAGTATTAGCAATTGTAGCAGTAGTAGTAGCAGAAGTAGTTGCAGTTGTTGTAGTTGTAGTAGTAGTAGTAGTAGTAGTAGTAGTAGTATTAACAATCATGGTAGAGGAAGTAGAAGTAGAAGTAGTAGTAGTAGTAGTCGTAGCGTTAGCAGCAATAGTCAAAGTAGTAGTAGTAGCAACAGCAGCAGTAGTATTAGTAGTAGAAGTAGTAGTTGTAGTAGAAGTAGTAATAGTAGTAGTAGCAGAAGTAGTAGCAGCGGCAGTAGTAGTAGTAATCAAAATTCAACTGGTAGTTGTTGTAGTGGTAGCCGGAGTAGTAGTAGGAGTAGGAGTACTAGTAGTAGTAGTAGTAGCTATAGCATAACAATAGTAGCAGTAGCAGTTGGTGTAGTAGTAGTAGTAGTCATAGTAGGAGTGGCCAAAGTAGTAGGAGTTGCATTGTGTTAGTGGTACAAGTAGTAGTAGGAGTAGTAGTAGTGGTTGTAGAAGTAGTAGTACTAGAAGTGTTAGGAGCAGCAGCAGTTGCAGTAGTAGCAGTAGCAGTTTGTGTAGAAATGTTAGTAGTAGTAGTTGTCATTGTTGTAGTGGTAGTAGTAGTAGTAATAGTGATAGTAGTAGTAATAGTAGAAGCAGTAGCAGCAGTAGTTGTTGTATGAGCGGAAGTGGCAGTAGCGGTAGTTGTAGTAGTAGTAGTTGAAGCAGTAGTAGCGGTAGTAGTAGAAGCAGGAGTAGCAGAAGTAGTAGTTGTAGGAGAAGTTGTAGTAGTAGTAGTAGTAGCAACAACTACAACAAAAGTAGCAATAGTTGTAGTACTGGTAGCCGCAGTAGTACTAGTTGTAGTAGTAGTAATTGTAGGGGTATCGATAGTAGTAGCAGTAGCAATAGTAATTGTAGTAGTACGAGCAGTAGTAATAGCAGTAGTTGTGGCTGTAGTAATAGTAGTAGCAGTAGCAGTAGTTATAGCAGTAGTAGCGATAATAGTAGCAATAGTAGCTGCAAGAGTAGTAGTTGTTGTTGTAGTAGTCGTAGCACCAACAGTAGTAGTAGCAGTAGTTGCAAAAGTATTAGTAATAGTAGTTGCAGTAGCAGAAGTATCTATAGTAGTACTAGTTGTAATACTGGTAGTAGCAATAGCAATTGTAGTAGTAGTGGTTGTAGCATTAGTAGTAGTAGTTGTAGTAGTAGTAGGAAAAGTAGTTGGAGTAGTACAAGTAGTAGTCATAGCAAAAGGAGTAGTAGTAGCAGCCACAGTTGTAGCAGTAGTGTTTGGGGTAGGAGAAGTAGTAGTAGCAAATGTAGTAGCAGTAGCAGCAGTAGTAGTAATAGTGGCAGTTGCATTGGTTGTAGGAGTAGTTGTAGTACATATAGTAGTAGCAGTAGCAGCAGCAATAGTACTAGTAAGGGATTTAGTAGCAGTTGTGGTAGTAGTAGTAGTAGCAATAGCAGAAGTTGTAGTAGTAGTCGCAGTAGTAGCAGTAGTAGTAGCTGTAGTAGTAGTAGTAGTTGTTGTAATAGTAGCAATACAGGCAGTAGTAGTAGCAACAGTAGTGATAGTAATAGCCGTACTAGAAGAATCAGTAGTAGTAGGAGTGTTAGGGGTAGTAGTAGTACTTGTACTAGTAGTAGTTGTAGTAGTAGTAGCAATGGTAGTAGTTGCAGTAGTAGTTGTAGTAGTAGTTGTTGTTGTAGTAGTCAGAGTTGCAGCAGTGGTAGTGATATTTGTAGTGGGAGTAGAAGTAGTAGTTGTTGTTGTACTATTAGTAGTTGTAATACTAGTAGTAGTAGTAGTAGTACTTCTAGTAGCTATACTAGTAGCTGCAATAACAATATTGGTAGTAGTAGTACTAGTAGTAGTAGTTGTTGTTGTTATTGTTGTTGTTGTTGTAGTAGCAGTAGTAGTTGTAGCAGTAGCAATAGGAGTTGTAGTTGTAGTACTAGTGGTACAAGTAGTAATTGCAGTATTTGCAGTACTAGAAGTAGTAGTAGTAGCGGTAGCAGGAGGAGCAGTAGTGCCAATAGTAATATTAGTGGTAGTAGTATTAGTAGTAGTAGTGGTATTTATAGTAGTAGTCGGTGAAGTAGTGGTAGTAGTTGCAACAGTAGTAGTAGAGGTAGCAGCAGCAGCAGCAGTAGTAGTAGTAGTAGTAGTATCAGTAGTCCTAAGTCGTAGTAGGAGTTGGAGCAGTGGTAGTAGCAACAGTAATAGTAATAGTAGTACTAGTAGCATTAGTAGTCGTAGTAGTCGTAGCAGGAGTTGGAGTAGGGGTAGTAGTAGTCGAAGTAGAAGTAGTAGTAGTAGTTGTTGTTGTACTAGTTGGAGTAGTTGTAGTAGTAGTAGCATTATTAGCAGTTGTAGCAGTAGTAGTAGCCGTAGTAGTACGAGTAGTAGTTATATAAGTCTTAGTAGCCACGATAGCATAAGTAGCAGTGGCAGTAGTAGTAGCCGTAGTAGTAGCAGCAGTAGTCGAAGTGAAAGTAGCAGCAGCAGCAACAATAGTGTTAGTAGAGGAAGTAGTAGTAGTAGTAGTAGTAGTAGTAGTAATAGTAGTAGTAGTCATAGTAGCAGTGGTAGTTGTAGTAGTGTTAGTACCAGAAGTAGCAGTAATAGCAGTAGCAGTACTGATAGCAGCAGTAATAGCAGTAGCAGTACCGGTAGCAGCAGCAACAACAGTAGTAGTAGAAGTAGCCACAGCTACAGTAGTTGTAGTAGTTGTCGCAGTAGTAGGAGTAGCTGGAGTAGTTGGAGTAGTAGTAGTAGTAGCAGTTGGAGTAGGAGTATTAGTCATAGTAGCGGTAGTAGTAGTAGTAGCAGTAGTAGTAGTAGTAACAGTAGCAGTAATTTTACTAGTAGTAGTAGTAAAATAAGTTATAATAGTCGTAGCAGTGGTAAGAGCAGTAGTAATAGCAGAAGGAGCGACAGTTATAGCAGTAGGAGTAGAAGTAGCAGTAATAAGAGTAATAGCAGTAGTAGTAGTAGGAGGAGGAGCAGAACTAGGAGGAGGAGTAGTAGTAATAGTAGTAGTAGTAGTAGTAATAGTAGTAGAAGTAATTATATTAGTTGTAATTGCAGTAGTAGTACTAGCAATAGTAGATGTAGTAGTAGTAGTAGTTGTTGTTGTTGTTGCAGGAGTTGGAGTAACTAGCAGTAGTAGTAGCAACAATAGTAATAGCAGTAGCACAGTAGTAGTAGCAGCAAGAAGAGTAGTAGTAGTTATGGTAGTAGCAGTATTAGTAGTAGTAGTAGTAATGGGAGAAGTAGTTGTAGTAGTAGTAGCAGTAGTAGAAGTAGCTGTTGTAGCAGTGATTGTAGTCGTAGTAGTAGTAGTAGTTGTTGTTGTTGTTGTAGTAGTTATTCTAATAGTGGTAGTTGTTGTAGTAGTAGTAGTAGGAGGAGTATTAGTAGTAGTTGTTGTTTTTGTAGTTGTAGTTGTAGTAGTTGTAGTGGTCATTGTCATAGTAATAGTAGTAGTAGTAGTTGTTGTTGTTGTTGTAGTCGTAATAGTTTGTAGTAGTAGTTGTAGTAATATTTTAGGTTGTTGCAGAACTAGTAGTAGTGGTAGTAATGTGGTAGTAGTGGAAGTAGTAGTAGGATAGTAGTTGTAGTAGTTGTAGTAGTTGTTGTTGCAGTAGTAATAGTAAAAGTTGGAGAGGAAGTAGTAGTAGTAGTATTACTCGCTGCAATAGGAGTTGTAGTAGATGTAGTGGTAGTAGTAGTAGTAGTATTAGTAGGAGTGTTAGGAGGAGTAGTAGTAGTACCCTTAGTAGTTGTAGTAATGGTAGTAGTCGTAGTTGCAGTAGTAGTAGTAGCCAGAGTAGTAGTAGTTGTTGTAGTAGTAGAAGAAGAAGGCGGAGGAGGAGTAGTAGTCAGAGTAATACTATTGCTACCCATACTACTTCTGCTACTACTACTGCTTCAAATACTACTATTTGTACCACTACTACTCTTACTACTACTACACCAACTACTACTCCTGCTATTCCTACTCCTACAACTGTTCATACTACTACTACTACTACAACTACTTGTACTAATACTACTACTATTATTTTTACTACTACCACTGCTACTACTACTACTACAACAACAGCAACAACAACAACAACAACAACTACTACTACTAGTACTATTCCTACTACTGCTACTACAACTACTACGATTGTTGCTACTACTACTACTACTACTAGGACTCGTACTCCAACTACAACTACCACTACAACAACTACTACTATTACGAGGATTGCGGCTACTAGTACTTGTACTTCTGCTATTACTCCTACTAATGGTGTTGCTACTACTACTGCTGCTGCTCCTACTATTACTATGATAGCTAGTAATAGCACTAATACAACCACTACTGCTACTAATACAACTACTAGTACTACTAGTACAACTACCTTAACTACTACTACTATAACTACTACTGCTACTACTTCTACGACTACTACTACTATAGATTCTATTACTACTGCTACTAATCCTATTACTCAAACTATGACTACAACAACAACAACTACTACTGATACTACTATAATTACGACTACTAATACTACTTCTACTAGTGTTACGACTACCACTACTAAAACTACTACTCCTACTACTATTACTCCAACTACTACAACTACTAATACCACAGCTACTACTACCACAAATACAACTAATACTACTACTACTACTACTAATTCTACTACTACTGCTACTACTACTGCTACTACTTTTACTACTACCACCACCACCACTGCTACTACTACAACTATAACAACTGTAATTACTGCTGCTACTACTACTCCTAACACTACTACTATTGCTACTACTTCTACTAGTACTATAACTACTACTAGTATTACTACTACTACTACTACTGCTACTGCTGCTACTATTACTGCTACTACTACCAATACTCCTACTGTTGCTGTTGTCGCTACTGCTACTATAGCTACTACTTTTGCTGCTCCTACTACTACAATAACTACTGCTACTACTACTGCTACGACTACTACTCCTATTACTACCACTACTACTACTACTTCTTTTGCTACTACAACTACCACTGCTACTATCACTACTACTATTAATGCTACTTCTATTACAACTACAACTATGACTACTTTGACTACTCCCACTACTACTACTACTACTTCTACTAGTACTACTTCTACAACTACTATTGCTACTACGGCTACTACAGCTCCTAATGCTACTAATGCTATTACAACAACTACTTCTAATATCACTACTACTACTACTATCAATTCAACTACAACAATAATAACAACAACAACTTCTACTGCTGCTCCTAATACTACTACTACCGCTACTACTACTACTAGTACTACTACTAACACTATTGCTGCTACTACTGCAACTACTACTACAATGACTACTACTACTAATGCAACTACTACTACTACTAGTGCTATTGTTACTACTAATACGATTACCACATCCACTACTACTACTACCACTACTGTTGGTGCTATTGCTGCTACTTCTACTACTACTACTTGACTAATACTACTACTGCTACTATTTCTACCACTACTACTACTGGTAAAGCTACTAATACAACAACTACTACTACTACGACAACTATAACTACTGCTGCTGCTACCGCTACAACAACTACTGCTACTACCACATCTACTGCAACAACAACTACTACTACTACTTCTACTATTGCAACTACTTCTGACGCTACTACTGCTACTACTAATGCTACTACTACGACTTCTACTACTACTACTACTACTCCAACTACTACTACTACTAGAAGTAGAAGTAGTTATGGTAGTTGCACTAGTTGTAGAAGTAGTAGTAGTAGCAATAGTGTTAGCAGTTACTGCAGTATTAGTAGTAGTAGTAGTTGCAACAGAAGTAGAAGCAGTAGTAGTGTAGTAGCAGCAACAACAACAATAATTATAGTAGTAGTCATAGTGGAGGAGTTGTAGTCATAGCCGTAGAAACAACAACAACAACAACAGTAGTAGTAGTAGTAGCAGTAGTAGCAGCAATGACAACAATAGTAGCAGTAGAGGTGCTAGTAGGAGTAGTAGTAGTAGTAGTAGTAATAGGAAGATTCATATAGTAATAGCACTAGATGTAGCAATAGTAGTTATCGCAGTTGCAGTAGTAGTAGCAGTAGCAATAGTAGTAGTAGCAGTAGTAGTAGTTTTAAGAGTAGTAGCAATAGCAATAGTAGTAGTTCTTATAGTATAGTAGTACTAATAGTACTAGTAGAAGTAGTCACAATAGTAGTAGCTGTAGTAGTAGTAATAGTAGCAGCAGCAGCCGTAGCAGTAGTAATATTAGTAGTTGTAGCAGTAGTAGCAGTAATAGTAGTTGCAGTGGTATTAGTAGGAGAAGTACAAGGAGTAGTAGTATTAGTAGCAGTAGCAACAACAGCAGCAGCCGCAGTCGTAGTAATAGTTGTAGAAGCAGTAGTTGTAGAAGTAGTAGTAGGAGCAGAAATAGTAGCAATAGTAGTAGCAGTAGTAATAGTAGTAGCCGTTGTAGTAGCAGTAGCGGCCGTAGTTGTTGGAGTAGAAGTGGTTGTGGTAGTAGTAGTGGTAGCAGTTATGGAAGTGGCAGTAGCCGTAGTAGTAGTAGTCATAACAGATACAGTACTAGTAGAAGTAGTAGATGTCATAGTAGCAGTTGTAGTCATGAAAGTAGTTGTAGAAGTAGTTGTAGTAGTAATTTGTGAAGTAGTAGCTATTCTAGTAGTAGTAGTAGCAACGGTAGTCGTAGTAGTAGTAGTCGTACTAGAAGATGTAGTTGCAGTAGCAGTAGTAGTTGTAGTAGTAGTAGTAGTCGAAGAAGTAGTAGTAGTAGTCGAAGAAGTAGTAGTAGTAGTTATTATTGTTATATGAGAAGTAGCAGCAGAAGAATTAGTAGAAGTAGTATTTGTTGTTATAGTAGTAGTAGTAGTGTTTGTAGTACTAGTACTAGTAGCAGCAGTAGTAGTAGAAGAAGTAGAAATACTAGTAGTAGAATTTGTTGTAGTAGTAGTAGCAGTAGTAGTCAAAATAGTCGTAGCATTTGTAGCAGTAGTTGCAGTAATAGTAGTTGTAGTAATACTAGTAGAAGTTGTAGTAGTAGTAATAGTAGTAGTAGTAGTAGTAGTAGAAGTAATACTCATACTTGCAATATTAGTAGTTGCAGAAGTATTGTTAGTTGGAGTAGAAGTAGTAGTAGCAGTATTAGTAGTAGTAGTAATAGTGTTAAGAGAAGTGCTAGTAGTAGCAGAAGTAGTATTAGTAGTAACCACAACAGTACTAGTAGTTGTTGTAGAAGCTGTAGTAGTAGTAGCAGCAGTAGTAGAAAAAGTAGTAGTGGCAATAGGAGCAGTAGTCGGGTGGTAGAAGTAGTGATAGTAATAGCTGTAGTAGCAGTAGTAGTAGCAGCAGTAGTGGCAATAGCGTTAGTCATTGTAGCTATACTTGTAGTAGTAGTAGAAGTAGTAGCAGTAGAAATAGTGGAAGCAGTAGTAATTATATTAGTAGTCGTAGCAATAGTTGTAGCAGTAGTCGGAGCTTAAGTAATAGTAGTTGTAGCAGTTGTATTAATAGTAGAATTAGTAGTAGTAGTTGTACTAGTAGTAAAAGTAGTAGTAGGAGTAGTGGCGATCATAGTAATGGTAGTTGTTGCAGCAGTAGTAGTCGTTGTAGCTATAGCTGTAGTAGTGGTAATAGCAGCAGTAGTAGTAGCAGCACTAGTAGCATTAGTAATAGTAGTAGTTGCAACAGTAGTTGTTATACTCATAGTAGGAGTTTGATTAGTAGTATTTGCAGCAGCAATAGTAGTAGTAGCATTAGTAGTAGTTGTAGCAATTGCAGTAGTTGTAGCAGTTGCTGTAGTTTTAGTAGTTTTTGTAGTAGTAGCTCTTACAGTAGTTGCAGCAATAGTAGCAGCAGCAGCAGCAGCAATAGTAGTATTAATAGTAGTTGTTGAAGTATTAGTAGTAGTAGCAAAAGTACTAGTAGTAGCAGTAACAGTAGTAGTAGTCGAAATACTAGTAGTAGTAAGAGTAGTAGTAGTAGTAGTAGCAGTAGTAATAGAAATAGTAGTTGTAGTAGTAGTAAGTAAAGTAGTAGTAGCAGTCACCATAATAGTAGTAGTTCTTGTAGTATTAACAGAAGCAGTAGCATCAGCAGTAGTAGGAGTAGTACCAGTAGTAGCAGCACTAGCAGGAGTACAAGTAGTGTTACTAGTAGTACTTGTAGTAGTAGAAGAAGTAGTTGTGCTATTAGTTGTAGTAGTGGGAGAAGTAGTACTAATGGTTGTTGTGGGAGAGGTAGTAGTAGTAGTGTTAGTAGTAGCCATAGTAGTAGTCGTCGTCGTAGTAGCAGTCATAGTTATAGTTATGGTAGTAGTAGTAGTCGTTGTAGTAATAGTAGCAGTTGCAGTAGTAGCAGTTGCAGTAGTAGTAGTAGTAGCAAAAATAGTAATAGTAGAAGTAGCAGCAGTAGTCATTATTGTTGTACCTGCTGTAGAGTAGAAGCAGTTGTAGTAGTGGCAGTAGGGGCAAAAGAAGTAGTACTTATAATAATAGTAGTAGAAGTAGTAGCAATAGCACCAATAGCCGCAATAGTAGTAGTTGTAGCAGAAGTAGCAAACTTAGTAGTACTATTAGTGGTGGACGCAGCAGAGTATAGTTGCAGTAGCAGTAGCTGCAATAGTCGAAGTAGTAGGAGGAGGAGTAGCAGTAATAATAGTAATAGTAGCACTATAGCAATAGTTTCAATAACAATAGTAGTAATAGTAGTAGCCTTAGTAGCAGGAGCGGCAGGATCAGTGGCAATAGTAGCAGCAGTAGCAATAGTAGCAGCAGTAGCAGTTGGAGCAGCAGCAGTAGTAGTAGTGGTCATGGTGGTAGTTGTAGTGGTGGTCGTGATGGTGATAGTCATAGTAGTAGTAGTAGTAGTATTAGTAGTAGTAGCAGAAGTAGTAGTAGTAGTAGTGGTAGTAGTAGTAGTAGTAGAAGTAGTAGTTGTGATTGTAGTACTATTGATCGCAGTAGTAGCAGTAGGGATTAGAGTAAGAGCAGTAGTAGGAGTAGTTGAAGTAGTAGTAGTGGTAGTACTTGTAGTAGTAGTAGTGACAGTAATAGTAGTAGTAGTAGTATTATGAGTGGTAATTGGAGTAGTAGTAATAGTAGTAGTTGTTGTAGTAGTGGTAGTACTAGTTGTAGTAGTAGTAATAGTAGTAGCAGTTGAAGTAGTAGTAGGAGTGGGGGTAGGTGTAGAAGTAGGACTAGTAGTAGTAGGAGTAGTAGTAGCAGCCGTAGCAACAGCAGTAGTAGTAGTAGGTGTAGTAGTAGTAGTAATAGTAGCAGTTGTGGATGTAGTAGTTAGATTATTAGGATTAGTAGTAGTGTCAGTAGCAGTAGTAGTAATAGTAACAGTAGTAGTAGTGGTTGTAGGTGTTGGAGTAGGAGTAGTAGTAGTAGTTGTAACAATTGTACTAGTAGTAGAAGTAGTAGTAGTACTAGCAGTAGCAGTGGTAGAAGTAGTAGTTATAGTAGTAGTATTATTACTAGTAGAAGTAGTACTAGTAGTAGTAGTATTAATAGTAGCAGTAGTAGCAGAAGTCATGGAAATAGTAGCACTAGTAGTTGTTGTTGTTGTTGTTGTTGTTGTAGGAGTGCTAGTAGTAGTTGTTGCAGTAGTAGTGGTAATAGTAGCAGCAGCAGCAGTAGTAGTAGCACTAGTAGCTATAGTTGTAAGAGGAGTTGGAATAGTAATAGTAATAGGAGAAGTAGTAGTTGGAGTAGGGTCAGTAGTAGCAGTAGGAGTTGTAGTAGCTGTAGGAGTTGGAGTAGGAGTCGCAATAGTAGTAGTAGTAGTAGCTATAGTGGGAGTAGGAGGAGGAGTAGTAGTAGTAGTAGGTATTAGTTGTAGTAGTTGTAGTAGTAGAAGTTGTAGTAGTAATAGTAGTAGTAGCAGCAGTAGCAATACTAGTAGTAGTAGTACTAGAAGTAGCAACAGCAGTAGTAGTAGTAGCAGCAACAACAACAACAGGTGTAATTGTAATAGTTGTATTAGTAGTAGTAGTAGTATTAGTAGCAGTAGTAGCCAGTGTAATAGTAACAGTAGATTACTAGTAGTGGTAGTGGTGTAGTAGCAGTAGTACTGTTAGTAGTAGTATTATTAGTATTAATGGTAGTAGTAGGAGTAGTAGGATTAGTGGCAGTAGTAGTAGTAGTAGTGGTGGTGGTGGTGGTAGTATTAACTGTACTAGTTGGAGTAGTTGTAGTAGTGCCAATTGTAATCGTAGTATTAATAGTAATATTTGTAGTAGTTGGAGAAATAGTAGTAGTAATAGTATTATTTGTAAAAGTAGTTTTAATTATGGTAGTAGTAGTAGTATTAGTAGTTGTACTAGTACTAGTAGTTGTAGGAGCAGTAGTAGCAGCAGCTGCAGTAGCAATACTAATAGTAGTAGTAGTAGTAGTAGTAGTCATGGTACTAGTAGTAGTATTAGTAATAGCAAGAGCAGTAGGAGTAGTAATTGTAGTAGTGGGAGTGTTAGGAGTAG
Organism: Trichopus zeylanicus subsp. travancoricus; assembly: GCA_005019695.1. NCBI lineage: Eukaryota > Viridiplantae > Streptophyta > Magnoliopsida > Dioscoreales > Dioscoreaceae > Trichopus > Trichopus zeylanicus. The sequence goes on along the minus strand of RXID01022010.1, from coordinate 66,147 downwards.
TAGTAGTATTTCGAGTAGTAGTAATAGTAGCTGTTGCAGCAGCTGTGGTAGTAGTAGCAGTTGCAGTAGCTGCAGGAATAGTATTAGTAGTCATAGTACTAGTATTAGTAGTTGTAGGAGTAACAATACTATTAGTTATAGCAGTAGTAGTCGTAGTAGTAGTACTAGCACTAGAAGTTGTAGGAGTAGTAGCAGTCATAGTAGTTGTCGGAGAAATAGTAGTAATAGCCGTAGCCGTAATAGTAGTAGCTGTAGTTGTAGTTGGAGCTGTAGTAGTAGTAGGAGGAGAAGTAGTAGTAATAGTTGTCGATATAATACTAATAGAAGTATTTGTACTAGCAGCAGTAGTAGCGGTATCAAAAATTGTAGCAGTAGCGGTAACAGTCATTATAGTAGTAGAGTAGCTGTAGTGGTAGTAGTAGCAGTGGTTGTAGTAGTTGCAGTTGTAGCAAGAGCAGAAGTAGTAGTAGTACTAGTTGTTGTTGTAGTAGTAGTAGCAATAGCAGTAGTTGTATCAGTAGTAGTAGTAACAACAATAATAGTAGGAGGTGAAGTAGTAGTAGTAGTTGTTGATGTTGTTGTACGAATAGTAGTAGTAATAGTAGTAGTAGTATTTGTAATGGTAGTACTAGTATTAGCAGTTGTAGTAATAATAGAATTAATATTAGCAGTAGTAGTATAAGTAATAGTAGTAGTAGAAGTAGCAGTAGTAGAAGTAGTAGCAGTGGTAATTGTTCTAATAGTAGTAGCAATAGTAGCAGTAGTCGTGGTAGTAGTAGCAGTAATTGCAGTATTATTGGCAGTAGTAGTGGAAGTAGTACTAGTAGCAATAGTGGTAGTAGCTGAAGTAGCAGCAGGAGCTGTAGCAATAGTACTAGTAGAAGTGGTTGGAGTGATTATAGTAGCAATAGTAGTAGCAATAGTAGTAGTGGTAGCAGAAGTAGTAGTAGTAGTCGTAGTAGTTGTAGCAATAGCAGAATTAGAGCTAATCCAACTCCTACTAGTGCTACTAGTACGATTACTCCTACTACTACTGCTACTCCCATGTCTCCTACTCCTACCACTACTACAAATACCACTTCTACTACTACTTCTTCTATTATTACTACTTTTACACCTATTCCTGCTCTTGCTACGACTACTACCCCTACTCCTATTGTTGTTGCTGCTACTACTACAACTTCTACTTCTGCTACTACTGCTCTTACTACTACTAGTCTTCGTACTACTTGTCTTACTGTTACTACTACTATTACTCCTATGACTAGTCTTGGTATTACTTGACTTACGACTACCACGACCACTACTGCTACTACTACTGCTGCTGCTGCTGCTAACGCTACTACTACTACTACTACTTCGAACACTACTAATACTCTACCACTTCTACTACTACTACTACTACTAATACTAATACAACTACCACTACTTCTATGACTACTGCTGCAACTACTACTACTACTATTATTATTACTACTACTACCACTATTATTATTACTACTACTACTACCATTACTACTACAAGTACGACTACTACTATTCCTACTCTTACTCCTACTAGTGTTACTGTTGCTGCTACTTGTACTACTACTACTACCACTGCTATTACTACTACTACTGCTACAACAGCTGCTGATACTACTGGACATCTACCACTACTACTACTAATACTACAACTACAATAACTACTACTACTACTTAGACTAGTACTACTACCACTATGACTACTGCTAAAGTTGTATCTGCTACTATGAATACTACTACTAGTATTGCAACTACTATTGCTACTAGTTCTACTACCGGTACTATAACTGCTACTGCAGCTGCTATTGCTACTAATTCAACTACTACTACCACAACGACTACTCCAACAACTACTTCTGCAACGACTACTCCTACAATTACTCCTACCGCTACTACTACCGCTACTACTACAACAACAACTTCTACTACTACTACTACCATGACTACTACTGCTACGACTTCTACTACTATTTCTGCTACTACTACTACTACTGTAGCAGTTGCTGCTACTACCACTACTACTGCTGCTACTACTGCACTACTACCACTACTACTGCTGTTGCTACTACAACTACTACTGTTGCTGCTACTACAGCTACTACTACTGTTTCTTCTACTACAACTACTACAACTACTACTGTTGCTGCAACTACTACTACTGCTACTGCAACGACTGTTTGTGCAAGTACTACTCCTACTACTACTACTACTCCTACTACTTCTACTACTACTACTACTACTACTAGTACTACTACTCTTACGACTACTACTACTACTTCATTACTACTAGTTCAACTGCTTTTGCAACTACTCGTTCCAATACTGCAACTACTGCAACTACTATGAATACTACTAATACTACTACTACTAACACTACTACCGCTACTATTTGTACTATGACTCCAAATATTGCTAGTACTACTACTCCTACTACTATTACTACAGCCACTACGACTCCTACTTCAACTCCCACTACTACTACTACTACTATTGTTATGACTGATACTAATATTACAAGTACAGTTGCTACTGCTGCTACTACAACAACAACAACAACTACTACAACTACTACTGCTACTACTATGACTACTACTACTCCGATTGCTACAACTACTAGTCCTATTACTACTACTACTATAACTATGATTTATACTACTACCACTACTACAACAACAGTTGCTGCTGCTGCTACTGCTGCTGCTACTACTACTACGACTGTAACTATTACTACTACTATTGCTATAATTGCTGCTATTGTTGTTACTATTGCTGTTGATGCTACTATTGCTACTGCTGCTACTACTACTTAAACTACTAGTACTACTATTGCTTCTACTACTCCTACTACACCTCCTACTGCTTCTACCACTCCTACCACTACTACTACTACTGTTGCTGTAGTTCCTATAATACTACTACTACTGCTGCTGTTGCTACTACTACTTCTACTACTACTAGCACTACTACTAGTACTACTACTACTACAACTGCAGCTACTACTACTACTACTACAACTTCTATGACTACTACTACTAGTACACCTACTCCAACTCCTATTGCTTCTATTGCTTCTACTACTACTGCTACCCCTATTACAACTACTTATACTAATACTACTACAACAACAACTACTACTACTTATACTACTAATTCAGTTGCTACTACAACTACTCCTACTACTACTGGTACTACTATTAGAAATGCTAACACGACTACTACCATAACTACTAGTAGAACAACTACTACCACTAATACTAACACAACTACTACCACTACTACAATGCCTACTACTAGTCCTACTACTGCTCCTATTCCTACACCTACGCGATTACTACTACTCCTACTACTAAAACAAACACTACTACTCGGACTACTACTCCTACTCCTACACCTATTGCTATTGCTACTACTACTAAAAATACAAACACGATTATCCCTACTACTCTTCTGCCTACTACTACTACTCGTAACCCTCCTACTACTACTACTGCTATTGTTGCTACTATTACAACTACTACTACAATAGCTGCTATTACCACAACTACTACTACGACTCCTCCTACTACTACTACCACCACTACTGCTGCTACTACTATTTCTACTACTACTAATACTACTGCTGCTGCTGCTACTACAACAACTACTACAACTAATACCACTAATATCACAACTACTACTACTACAACTACTGCTACTAATGCAACTACAAAACTATTACTACTACCACTACCACTATTCCTACTACTACTATTACTACTACTACTAATACTACTACTACTACTACTACTACTACTACTACTACTACTACTTCTACAACAATTGCTACACTACTACTACTACTACTACTAATACTACTATTACTACTGCTACTACTACTTCTACTATATGTATAATTGATACTACTACTACTTCTCCTCCAACTGGTACTACAACTGCTAATACAAACACTACTGTTACTACTCCTAATACTACTACGAGTAGTACTCCTACTACTACTCCTCCTACTACTACTCCAACTACTACTACTACTACTACAACAACAACTACCACTAATGCTACTCTTCCTACTCCTACTCCAACTATTGCTACAAAGAAAACTCCTCCTCCTCATACTACTACTAGTACTATGACTCCTACTCCATCTCGTACTGCTACTATGACCCCTACTACTGCTACTGCCCCTACTGCAACTTCTACTATTCCTATTACTACTCCTATTCAAACTCCTCCTATAACAATGGCTACTAGTACTACTACTACAAGTAGTACTGCTACAATTTCCACTATCAGTACAACAACAACTCCTACTACTACTCGCACAACTGCTACTGCTACTACTACTAGTGCTACTACTACCACAACTTCCACTACTACTACTACTACTACTACTACTACTACTACTACTACTACTACGGCTCCAACTACCACTACCACTACTACTTCTACTGTTGCTACTACTCCTACTTCTGGTGCTACTACTACTAATACCAACACTACTACTACTACAACAACAACAATTGCTACTGCTACTAATACAACTACTGAAATAACTATTACTGCTACTACTACGACTACTACCACCACCATAACCACCACCACGACTACTACTACTGCTGCTACTACTACTACTACTACTACTACTACTATACTACTACTACTACTACTACCACCATGACTACTTCTACATTACTAATAGTACAACTGTTGCTACTACTACTCCTACCACTTCTGCTACTACTACTCCTACTATGATCCTACTACTGCTAGTACTTCGACTACTGATGTTGTTGTTGTTGTTGTTGTTGCTGCTACTACTACTACTACTACTATGACTCCTATTGCAACGCCTACAACCATATCTACTACTAATACTAATACTACTACTGCCCCTACTACAACTACTACTACTCCTAATACTACTGCTGCCACTAATACTACTATTACAACAATGACTACTACTACTAATACTTCTACTACTACTACTACTACTACAACTACTACTACTACTATTTCTACTACTACTACTACTACTACTACTACTACTACTGTTGACTACTACTACTGCTAGTACTGCTCCAACTGCTACTACTACTACTATTACAATTGATCCTACTCCAACTGCTACAACTACAACTATTAGTACAACTACTTCTACTACTGCTACTACTACTGCAACTATGATGCTGCTGCTTCTAATACTAATACTACTACTAAATTTGCTACTCCTGCTACAACTACTACAACTACAACTACTGGTACTACTACTACTACTTCTACTGCTGCTACTATTACTGCTTTCATTACCGCTACAACACTATTGCACATACAACAACTACGACTTCTACCGCTACTGCTACTAGTACTACATCTGCTACTACTACTACTGCTATTAATACTAAACTATGACTACTACTACTAGACTACTACTATAACTACTACTACCACTACTACTACTGCTCCTCCTCCTACTAGAATAACCATTACTACTACTTCTCCCACTACTTCTACTATTGCTACAACAACTTCTTCTGCTTCTATTAGTGCTACTAGTTGTACTACTTCTACTGCTGCTACTACTGCTACAACTACTTCTACTCTGACTTATGCTATAATAACTTCTATTACTACTCCTACTGCTTTTACTGCCAATACTACTTCTCATAATACTACTTCTGCTGCTGCTACTATAGCTAATACTTCTACTGCTACTACTATTATGGGTATTGCTACTACTACTACAACTACTACTTCTATTACTACTTCTACTACTAATCCTACTACTATTGCCACTACAACTACTGCTACTATTACTGCTACTACTAACACGACTGGTACTACTTCTCCTACTACTACTTCAACTACTTCTAGTACAACTCCTCCTACTACTGCTGCTGCTACTGCCACAACTGCTACTATAATTACTTTTGCTACTACTACTGCTGCTACTACTACTACTACTACAATCACAGCTACTAATGCTACTACTACTACTACTCCTGCTACTACTACTAATCCAACTCCTACAACTACTACTAATACTACTAATACTTTTGCTACTACTACAACTACTATTGCTGCAATAGCTACTACTATTTCTCCTACTACTACTACTTCTACTACTAGTACCGCTTCTACTATTGCTAGTATTACTGCTACTGCTGCTATAGCAACAATGACTCCTGCTACTGCTACTACTACTACTATAATTATTATTACTACTACTACTACAACAACAACTACTACTATTACTACTATTGATACAGCTGCCATAACAACTATTACTAAAAGTACTACTATTGCTACTACTATCGCTACCACTACTAATACTACAACTACAATAACTACTTCTACTGCTACTACTAATGCTACTACTACTGTTACTACAGCAACTACCCCTACTACTATTACCACACTACAATGGATACTATTGCCGCTACTGCTACCACTACTCCTACGACTGCTAATACTACTTCTGCTACTACTAATGCAACTACTACCACTGCTGCTGCTGCTACTGCTAATCCAACTCCTCCTACTACTACTAATACTACTACTGCTTCTGCTACGACTACAACTACTACTGTTGCAACTTATTCTACTACGTATTCTCCTTCTATAACTACCTTTGCTACTATTACTACTACTACTGCCGCTATAGCTACAATGACTACTGCTACTGCTACTACTACCATTACTATGATTGCTACTATTGCTACTACTACTACTGCTGCTGCGGCTACTACTACCGCTACTGTTACTAATACTACTACTAATGCTACCGCTACTACTACTACTACTACTTCTGCTACTGCTACAACAACAACTACAATAACTACTACTACTGCTACTATAGCTACAACAACAATGACAAGAACAACAACTACTACTATTGCACCACTACTGCTGCAGTTGCTGCTACTATTACTATTGCTGCCACTACTGCTACTATAGCTACTACTACTTCTACTACTATTGCTACTTTTCTTGCTTCTATTACTACTTCTGAAACTATTGCTGCAACTAGTACTGCAACTAATACTACTACTACTACAATTGCAACAATTACTACTTCTACTATCACTACTAATACCACTGTTGCTGCTGCTGCTGTTACTGGTACGGATGCTACAGTTGCTACTGCTGTTGCCACTGTGGATGGTACTATTGCAACTATTATGAGTGCTACTACTACTAGTGCTTCTCAAACTACTTTTACTACTGCTACCCCTACTACTACTAGTACTATTACTACTACAACTCTAGTTGCTTCTGCTACTACTACTGCCACTACTACTGCGGCTGCTGCTACCATTCCTACCACTATTACTATTGCTGTTGATGCTACGGCTACTACTACTACAACTCCTACTACATCTCCAACAACAACAACTACTACTACTCCTAACACTCGTACTACTACTACTACAACTAATTCACCTACTATGACTATTGTTACTTCTACCACTGCTACTGCTATTACAACAACTACTAATACTACTGCTATTACTACTATGACTGCTGCGACAATTACAACTACTACTCCTACTGCTGTTGCTACTCCTACCACTACTGCTACTAGTACTACTACAAATAGTACACATATTACGATTGCTATAACTGCTGCCACTAATACTACAACTATTATTACCACTACTACTGCTACTACTACTACTATTTTTGCTACTATTACACCTACTACTACTATTGAAACTACTTTGGCTACTTTTACTACTTTTGCTACTGTTGCTGCTACTGTTCTTGCTATTACTACAACTGCTACTACCAGTACTACTAATACTACAACTACTAATATTTCTACTACTATTACTACTACTACTACCACTACTACTTTTGCTGTTGTTGCTGCTACTACTACTACTACAACTACTACTACGACTACTACTGCTACTACTACTACTACTACTACTCCAACTACTACTAATACAACTATAATTACTACTGCTACTATTACCGAAACTACTACTACTACTAATACCACTACTACTACTATTACTACAACTACTAGTACTACTACTACTACTAGTACTACTACTACTACTAGTACTACCACTGCTACAACTGCTGCTACTACTATTACTACTACTCCACCTCTTAATACTCCAACTACAACTTCCACTACTACTACTACTACTTTTACTATGATTGTGACTACTACTAATGGCACTACTACCACTATTACTACTGCAGCTACTACTCTACTACTGCTACGATGTCTACTACTACTACTCCTCCTCATCCTTCTAATACTCCAACTATAGCTTCCAATACTGCTACTACTACTACTACTATTGCTACCACTGCAACTACTACTAATTGTTCTTCTGCTGCTACTCCTACTACAAGTAGGACTACTACGACTACTACTCAACTTCTACTACTACTTCTTCTACTACTACTACTACTACTACTACTACTACTACTACTACTAATTCGATTCCTACTACTACTACTACTATGACTACTACAAACACAACTACTATTACTACTCGTACTACTACTTCTATTACTGCTTCTACTACTACTCCTCCTAACACTCCAAATACAACTACAATAATAACTACCACTAATATTACTACTTCGATTGCTATTACTACTCCTCCACGTGCTACTACTGCAATAACTTTTCCTACTACCACCACCGCCGCTACAACTACAACTATGACTACAACTACTACTACTGTCACCACTACTACGACTACTACTACTACTACTACAACTACAACAACTACTACTACTATTGCTACCACTCCTATTACTACTACTGCTGCTGCTGCTGTTTCTGTGACTAGTACAACTACTAATACTAATACCACCCCTACTACTCCTCCTATTACAATAACAATAATAACTACTACTACTACTATAACAATGACAATAACAACTACTATTACTATTGCTGCTGGTGCAGCTGCTACTACTACCACTACTACTATTTCTATGATTGCTACAATGACCCGTACTAGTACTTCTACTCCTACTACAACTACTACTATAACAACTATTAATACAACTACTATTACTACTGCTACTACTACCCAAACTACTACTATTGTTGTTGTTGCTGCTACTACTGCTACGACCACTAAAACTGCAACTACTACAACTACTACTATTGCTACATTTGCTACTACACGAACTACTATTACTACTCCTAATATTTTAACTACAACTTCCACTACTACTACTAATAATATTACTATGACAGCGACTACAGCTACTGGTACTACTACTACTACTACAACTACTACTACTGCAACTACTACTACTACTGTTGCTACAACTACGATTTCTACCACTACTACTACTCCTCATCCTCCACCTACAACTTCCACTAATAATATGACTACTACTATTACTATGACTGCGACCACTACTACTAGTACATCTGTTGCTACACCTACTACATGTATGATTACTACTACTACCCAACTACTACTACTACTACCACCACCACTACTACTAATTCTACTCCTACTACTACTACTATGACTATTACTACTAATATAACTACTGTTACTACTGCTACTTCTAGCCTAACTAAACTACTACTACTACTATTGCTGCTGCTGCTGCTACCATTCCTACCACTATTACTATTGGTGTTGATGCTACAGCTACTACTACTACAACTCCTACTACATCTCCAACAACAGCTACTACTACTACTCCTAACACTCCTACTACTACTACTACAACTAATTCACCTACTATGACTATTGTTACTTCTACCACTGCTACTACTATCACAACTACTACTAATACTACTGCTATTTCTACTACTACTGCTGTGACAATTATAACTACTACTCCTACTGCTGTTGCTACTCCTACCACAACTGCTACTACTACAACTACAACTAGCACACCTACAACTGCTACTACTCCTACCATTACTGCTACTAGTACTGCTACAAATATTACACATATTATGATTGCTATAACTGCTGCCACTAATACTACAACTATTATTACCACTACTACTGCTACTACTACTACTATTTTTGCTACTATTACACCTACCACTACTAATACTCCTACTACTATTGAAACTACATCAGCTACTTCTACTACTGTTGCTACTGCTGCTCCTGCTGTTGTTGCTACTACTACAACTGCTACTACCAGTACTACTAATACTACAACTACTAATATTACTACTACTATTACTACTACTACTACAACTACTACTGCTGCTGCTGCTGCTACTACTACTACTACTACAGCTACTACTACAGCTACTACTACTACTACTACAGCTACTACTACAAGTACTACTGCTACTACTACTACTACTAGTACTTCTACTACTCCAACTACTAATACTACGATGACTACTACTAATACAACTATAATTACTATGCTACTACTACCGAAACTACTACTACTACTACAACTACTAGTACTACTACTGCTACAACTACTGCTACTACTATTACTACTACTCCACCTCTTAATAGTCCAACTACAACTTCCACTACTACTACTACTACTTTTACTATGATTGTGACTACTACTAATGGCACTACTACCACTACTACTACTGCAACTACTACTCTACTACTGCTATGATGTCTACTACTACTACTACTACTAGTACTCCTCCTCCTAATACTCCAACTATAGCTTCCAATACTACTACTATTACTACCACTGCAACTACTACTAATGGTACTTCAGTTGTTACTCCTACTACAAGTACGACTACTACTCAACTATTACTACTACTTCTACTACTACTACTACTACTACTAATTCTATTCCTACTACTACTACTACTATGACTACTACAAACACAACTACTATTACTACTCGTACTCTTACTCCTATTACTGCTTCTACTACTACTCCTCCTAATACTCTAAATACAACTACAATAATAACTACTACTAATATTACTACTTCGATTGCTATTACTACTCCTCCTCCTGCTACTACCGTAATAACTTTTCCTACAACCACCACCGCCGCTACAACTACAACTATGACTACAACTACAACTACTCTACTACTACAACCACAACAACTACTACTACTACGACCACAACAACAACTACTACTATTACTACCACTCCTATTACTACTACTGCTGCTGCTGCGGCTACTGTGACTATTACAACTACTAATATTAATACAATTCCTACTCCTCCTCCTATTACAACAACAATATTAACTACTACTACTACTATAACAACGATAATAACTACTACTACTACTGTTGCTGCTGCTGCAGCTGCTACTACTACCACTACTACTATTTCTACGATTGCTACTATGACCCGTACTAGAATTCTACTCCTACTACAACTACTATTACTACTGCTACTACTGCCCAAACTACTACTATTGTTATTGCTGCTACTACTACTACTACGACTACTAAAACTACAACTACTACTACTACTACTACTGCTAAAATTGCAACTACAAGAACTACTATTACTACTCCTAATACTTTAACTACAACTTCCACTACAACTACTAATAATATTACTACGACAGCGACTACTGCTACTAGTACTACTACTATTATTACTACTACTACTGTTGCTACAACTATGATTGCTACCACTACTACTACTCCTTATACACCACCTACAACTTCCACTAATACTACGACTACTACTACTATTACTACGACTGCGACCACTACTACTGGTACTTCTGTTGCTACACCTACTACGTGTATGACTACTACTACTACCCAACTACTACTACTGCTGCAACTACTACTACTACTACAACCACTACTACTACTAATTCTACTCCTACTACTACTACGACGACTATTACTACTAATATAACTACTATTACTACTACTTCTTCTACCCTAACTACAACTACTGCTACTGCTGCTGCTCGTCCTACTACTACTGCTACTGCTAATACAACTTGTACTACTACTACTACTCCTCCTAATACTCCAACTACAACTACAACAACCATTACTGCTGCTGCTGCTGTTGCTGCTACTACTACAACCTCTACTACTCCTAATATACCTACTATAGCTACTACTACTACAAATACTACTAGTACTTCTACCACAACTACCACAACTACTGCTAAAACTGCTACTCCTGCTGCTACTATTTGTCCTATTACTTCTGCTACTACTACTACTACTTTGGCTACTACTACTATGACAATTACCAGTAGTAGTAGTAGCGACAACTACAAGAGAACTATTAGCATATCAGTAGTCATAGTAGTAGTAGTCACAGTAGTAGTAGTAGTAATAGTAATAGTAGCAGCAGCAGCAGTTGTAGTTGTAGTTGTTTTACTAGCAGTGGCAGTTGTAGTAGTAGTAGTAGCTATAATAGTAGTAGTAGTAGTAGTAGCAGCAGTAGTATTAGTGGTAGTAGTAGTAGTAGCAGTAGTATTAGTGGTAATAGTAGCAGAAGTAGTAGTAGAAGCAGTAATAATAGTTGAAGTAGTAGTAGAAGTAGAAGTAGTGGCAAAAGTAGCAGCAGTAGTAGTAGAAGTAGTATCAATAGTCACAGTAATAATTATCGCAGCTGAAGTAGTAGCTGTGGTGGTACCATTTGCAGTAGTTGTAGTTGCAGAAGAAGTAGTTGTTGGAGAAGTAGTAGTAGTAGTAGAAGTTGTTGTAGTAGTAATAGGAGTAGTAGCACTAGTTGTAGTAGTAGTAATAGTAGTAATAGTAGTAGTAGTAGAAGTAATAATAGTAGTAGTAATAGTAGTAATAGTTGTAGTAGTAGTGGTGGTAGTAGTAATAATAGTAGTAGTAGTATTAGTAGTTGCAGAAGCAACGGTAGTAGTTGCAGAAGTAGCAGTAGGAGGAGAAGTAGTAGTTGTAGCGGAAGCAATAATAGTGGCAGCTATAGTAGCAGTAGTAGTATTCGTAGCAATAGTATCAATAGTAGCAGCAGTAGTTGCTATTGTAGCAGCGATGGTAGTAGCAGTAGTAGTAGCAGTGGTTGTAGTAGGAGAAGTAATAGTAGAAGTAGTGTTACTAGTTGAAGTGGAAGTAGTTGTAGTTGTATTGTTATAGAAGTAGCAGTTCTAGCACAAGTTGCAGTAGTTGTTGTATTAGCAATAGTCGCAATAATAGTAGCAGCAGCTATAGCAGTTGAAGTAGTAGAAGAAGTAGTAGTTATCATCATTGTAGCAGTCTTAGCATTCGTTGTAGTAGAAGAAGTAGTAGCAGAATTCATAGTGGTATTAGTAGTAGTAGAAATAGTAGTAACAACATCAATATTAGCTTATGTACGAGTAGTACTAGCAGTAACAGTAGCAGAAATAGTAGTAGTAGTTCGAGTTATAGCAGCAGGAGTAGCAGTAGTTGTAGTAGTAGGAGTAACAATAGCTGTAGTAGTAGTAGAAGAGGTTTAGTAGTTGTAGTAGTCAGAGTATCAATAGTAGCTATTGAGGTAGTAGTAGTTATAGCATAAGCTATAGTAGTTATGGTAGTAGTAGTCATAGTGGTCCGAGCTGTAGTAGTTGTTATCGTAGTAGCAGTAGCTTTGGGAGTTCTAGTATCAATGGTAGTAGTTATTAGAGCAATATTTGTACAAGTTGTAGTAGCAGCAGTCGTAGAAGTAGCAGAAGCAACAGTAACAGTAATAGTAGGAGTAGTAGCTGTAGGAGCAGCAACTGAAGTAGTAGTAGTAGCAATTGGAATAGGAGTATTTTAAGTACTAGTAGTCATAGCAGGAGTACTTGTAGTAATTGTCATAGCTATAGTGGGAATAGTAGCAGCAGTTGTAGTTGTAGGAATACTAGCAGTAGTAGTATTAGTAGTAGTAGTTGTAGTTTTAGGAGTAGTAATACTAGTAGTAGTAGTAGCAGTAGCAGTAGTAGGAGTAGTAGGAGTAGCAGTAGTCATAATAATATGAGCAGTAGCGGTAGAAATAGCAGTAGGAGCAGCAGCTGTAGCGGTGGTGGTAGCAACAGTAGTTGTAGTAGTTATTGTTGTTATTGCTGTAGTAGAAGTTATAGTGGTAGTAGCAATAGTAGAAGCTGTAGTAGTACTAGTAGTAGTCGCTATAATAGCAGTAGTAGGTGTAGTAACAGTTGTAGTAGTTGTACTAGTAGTTTTAATAGTAGTAGAAGTAGTAGTAGTGGTAGCAATAGTAGCATAACTAGTAGTAGTCGTAGCAACTTTAGTAGCAATAGCAGAGGTAGTAGTTGTTGTTGTTGTTGTAGTAGTTGTAATAGATGTAGTAGTAGTAGTAGTAGTAGTTGTAGTAGTAACAGTAGTAGCTATAGTAGCAATAACAGCACTAGTAGTAGTAGTTATTATTGTAGTAGTAGTAGGCATAGTAGTAGCAGTGGTTGTAGTTGTAGTGGAAGTAGTAGTAGATGTAGTAGTCGTAGTTGTGGTAATAGTAGTATTAGCAGTAATAGTAGCAGTAGTGGTGTTAGTGATAGCAGCAGCAGCAGTAGTAGTAGTATTACAGTAGTTATAGTCATAGTTGTAGTAGAAGTACTTGTAGTGATAGTTCTAAGAGTAGTAGTAGTAGACGTGGTAGCCATAGTAGCAGTAGAAGTAGTGGTAGTAGTAGTAATTATTGTCGTTGTAGTAGCAAAAGTAGTAATAGCAATAGTAGTAGCCATCGTATTAGTACTAGCAGTTGTAGTAGGAGTAGCAGTTGCAGTTCCAGTAGTAGGAGTATCATTAGTAAAAATAAAAGTAGTTGTAGTTGTAGCTAGAGTAGTAGTAATAGTAGCTGTTGGAGTAGAGGAAATTATAGCAATAGTAATAGTTGTAGAGCAGCAACAGCAGTAGTAGCAGTAGCAACACTTGTTATAGTAGTAGCATTAGTATTAGTAGTAGTAGGAGTAGTAGTGTTATTAGTAGCATTAGTTGTAGTAGTAGCAGCCATCACACTAGTTGCAGTAGTAGTTGTTAAAGCAATAGCAGTTGTAGTAGTGATATTAGCTATAGCAATAGTAGTAGCAGTATTCGTAAAAGTAGGTGGAATAGTAGTAGTAGCAATAACCGCAGTGGCAGCAGCTGCAACAGTAGCAGGAGTAGTAGCAGTTGCAGTAGTAGTCATAGTAGTAGTAAAAGTAGTAGTAGTAATAGTAGTGGCAGTAGTGGTAGGGATAGTAAAAGTAGTGGTAGTGGGAGTAGAAGTTGTAGGAGCAATAGTCGCTATAGCAGCATGGGCAGTTGTAGGTGTAGTAGTCGTAGTAGTAGTAGTAGCAATAGTAGTAGTAGTAGTAGCAGTAGTAGCGATAATAGCAGTAGTAGCTATAGTCACAGCAGTAGAAGTAATAGTAGTACTTTTAGTAGTAGGGGTAGCAGTAGTAGTAGTCGTAACAGTAGCAGTAATAGCAATAGTAACAACTGTAGTAGTTGTAGTATTAGTTTTAGTAGTATGAGTAGTAGCAGTAGTAATAATAGTAGTGGCGGTAGTAGAAGTAGTAATAGTAGTAGCACTAGTAGCAGAAGTAGTAGTAGTAGTCGTGGTTGCCGTAGTAGTAGTAGCAGTAGTAGCAGTACTACCAGTAATAGTTTTAGTCGTTGTAGTATTAGTAGTAGTAGCAGTAGTTGTAGTAGTAGTAGTAGAACCAGTAGTAGCAACAACAGAACTTGTAGCAGCAGTACTAGTGGTAGTAGTAGTTGTTGTAGTAGAAATCATAGACGTAGTTGTAGTATTAGTAGTATTAGTAGTAATAGTAATAGTAGTGGTAGTAGTATTAGTGATAGCAGCAGCAACAGCAACGACAGTAGTAGTAGCAGTAGCAGTAGTAGCAAAAGTAGTAGTATTAGTAGTAGTAGTAGTCCTAGTAGTATTAGATGAAGTAGTAGTCGTAGTAGTTGTAGTAGTAGTCGTAGCAGCCATAGTAGTAGTAGAAGTAGTAGTTGTAGTAGTAATTATACCAGTGGTAGTAGCAGAAGTAGTAATAGCAATAGTAGTAGCCACTCTATTAGTAGTAGTCATAGTAGAAGGAGCAGGAGTAGTTGTAGTTGGTGTATCAGTTGTAGTTGTGGCAGAAGTAGTAGTAATAGTAGCAGCAAAAGTAGAAGAAATTATTGCAATAATAATAGTAGTAGAGCAGCAGTAGTAGTAGCAGCAACAGTAGTTGTAGTACTAGTTGTAATAGAAGTAGTACGAGCAGTAGTTGTATTATTATGATTAGTAGTAGTAGTGGTAGTAGCAGCCTAGCACTAGTTGCGGTTGTAGTTGTTTTAGTAGTAACGCTTGTAGTAGTAATATTAGTTATTGTAGCAGCAGTTGTTACGGTAGTTGTAGTAGTAGCAGTAGTCATAGAAGTAGGAGCAGTAGAAAATGTAGGGTAGTTGAAATTTTAGTAGTAGTAGTAGTAGTAGGGGCAGTAGACGTAGTACTAGTAGCAGTAGTAATAGTAGTAGTGATAATAGAAGTAGTAGCAGTAGTAGCATCAGTAGAAGTAGTAGTAGCAGTTTTAGTAGTTGGGGTAGTAGTAGGTGTAGTTGTTGTAGCTACAGTAGTAGTAGAAGTAGTAATAGTAGCTATCGTAGTTGCCATCATAGTAGAAGTAGGGGAAGTAGTCATAGTAGCAATAGAAATGGTAGTAGTAACAATAGTAGTAGTAGTGGTAGTAGTAACAGTAGAAGCAATAGCAGTAACAGTAGTAGAAGTAGTTGGGGAAGTGGTAGTAGTTGCAGTAGATGTAGTGGCAGCAGCAGCAGTAGTAGTAGCAGCAACAGTAGCAGTTGTTCCAATGGTAGTAGTATTTGCAGCAGCAATAGCAGTAGTATTAGTAGTAGCGGTAGGAGAAGTTGTAGTAGTGGTAGTAATAGTGGTTGTATTAGTAGAAGAATTAGTAGCAGTAGTTGTAGTTGTTATAGTATTAATAGTAGTAGTAGTATTCTTAGTAGTAGTAACAGTTGTAGTAGTAGTAGTGGTGATGGAGCTGGTAGTAGTAGTAGTATTAGTACTATTTATAATTATTGTTGTAGTAGCAGTAGTAGTTGTAGCAATAGCAACAGTAGCAGCAGCAGTAGTAATAGTAATAGTAGTAGCAGAAGTACAAGTCATAGTAGTAGTAGTTGTACCAGAAGTAATAGTAGTAGAAGTAGCAGCAGTATTAATAGTAGTAGTGGTGGCAGCTATAGTGTTAGTAGGAGTAGTAGTAGGAGTAGCAGCAGTAGCAGTAGTGGCAATAGTGGTGGTGGTTGTAATAAGAGCAGTAGTACTAGTTGGAGCAGTAGTTGTAGCAGTAGCAATATTAGTAGTAGTAGTGGTAGCATTAGGAGTAGTTGTAGCATCGCATCAGTAGCAGGAGTAGAAATAATAGCAGTAGTAATAATAGTAGTAATAGGAGTAGTCAAAGTAGTTGTAGAAGTAGTAGTGGTAGTAGTAGTATTAGTAATAGCAACAGTAGTAGTACGAGCAGTAGTAGAAGCTTTTGTAGTAATAGTAGTAGCAGCAGCAGTAGTTGTATTTGTAGTCTTAGTAGTTGTAGTAGGAGTAGCTGTCACAAAAGTAGTTGTAGTTGTTGTTGTTGTAGTAGCAACCATAGTAATAGTAGCAGGGGCAGTAGTAGTTGTAGTAGCTACAACCATAGTTGTTTAGTAATAGTAGTACTAGTTGTTGTAGTCGTAGCAGCAATAGTAGTACCAACCATAGAATTAGCAGAAGTAGTAGCAGAAGTAGTAGTAGTTGTAGTAGTGCTAACTATAGTAGTAGTAGCAAGCAGAAGTTGTAGCAGTAGTAGTAGTAGTTGTAGTACTCCTAACTATAGTACTAGAAGCAATTGTAATAGTTGTAGGAGAAGTTGTAAGAATATTAGTTGTAGTAGCAGCTACAACAACGATGTTAGTAGCAGTAGTAGTGGTAGTAGTAGTAGTAGTAGTAGCAGCAGCAAATAGATGTAGTAGTAGTTGCAGTAGTTGTAGTAGTAGTAGTAATAGGGGTAGTAGCAACTGTTGTTGCAGTGGTAGGAGTAGGTGAAGTAGTGGTAGAAGCAGTAGTAGTAGTTGAAGTAGAAGTAATAGTAGTTGTAGTTATAGCACAAGTTACAGTTGTTGTAGTAGTAGTTGTGCTAGCCTCAGTTGCAATAATAGTAGTAGCAGCAGCAGCAGCAGAAGTAGTAGCAAAAATAGCAGCAGAAGTATTAGTAGTAGTTGGAGTTGTAGCAGCAATCGAAGTAGTAGTTGTAGTAGTAGGAGTAACAACAATAGTAGCAGTAGTAGAAGTAGTAGTAGTAGTTGTAGTAGTTGGAGTATCAGTTGTACTAGTTTTGGTAGTAGTAGTAGTAGTAGGAGCTACAATAGTTGTGGTCGTAGTAGTTGTAGTAGTAGGAGCAGTAGCAGTTGTTGTCTTAGTAGTAGTAGAAGTGGGACTACTAGTAGCAATAGTAGTAGTAGTTGGAGCGGTATTAGTGGAAGTTGTAGTAGCAACAATTATAGTAGCAGAACCAACAATAGTCGAAGTAGTAGGAGTAGAAGTAGTAGTAGTTTTAGTAGTCTGGGTAGTAGAAGTAGAAGTAGAAGTAGAAGTAGTTGTAGTTGTTGTAGTAGCGATCATAGCAGCAGCATTAGGAGAAGTAGGAGAAATAGTAGTAGTAGTAGTAGCTGAAGTAGTAGAAGCAATAGTAGTAGTAGTAGTGGTAGCTGTAGCAGTAGCAGTGGAAGCAATAGCGATCACAGTAGTAGTGGTCGTAGTAATAATAGCAACAAAAGTAGCCGCAGTGGCAGTAGAAGAAGTAGTAGTAGCATTAGAAGCATGAGTATTAGTTGTAGCAGCTGTGGTTGCAGTAGTAATAGAAGTAGGTGTAGTAGTAGTAGTAGCAGGTGCAGTAGTAGTAGGAATAGGAGAAGTAGTAGTATAGGCAGTGGCAATAGTAATAGTAGTAGTAGTAGTGGCGGTAGCAGTACTAGAAGAAGTAGCTATAGTTGTAGTAGTGGTAGCAGTAGTAGCGAAAGTTGGAACAGCAGTAGCAATAGCTTTAGTAGTTGCAGTAGTTGTAGTAGAAGTCATAGTAGTAGGAGAAGTAGTAGTAGTTGCAGTAGTAGTAGAAATAGTAGTCGTAGCAGTACTAGCAGTAGTAGTCATAGTAGTAGTAGTAGTAGTAGTAATAGTAGTAGTAGTAGTAGTAGTAGTAGCAGCAGATGTAGTAGCAGTAGCAGAAGTACTAATAAATGTAGTAGTAGTAGCAGTAGTAGTAGTAGAGCAATAGTAGTCGCCATAGTAGTAGAGCAATAGTAGTAGCATTTGTAGTAGTCATAGGAGTCATAGTACAGGCAATAACAACAGTTCTGACAATAGTTATAGTAGCATTAGTAGCAGTGGTAATAGTCAAAGTAGTAGTAGTAGTTGTTGTAGTGCTTGTAGTAGCAATAGTAGCTGTAGTTGTTGTAGTACTAGTAGTAGAAGTAGCAGCAGCAAGAGTGGTAGTAGTTCTTGTTGCAGCAGTAATAGTAGTAGATGTAGTAGATGTAGTAGTAGAAGTAGTAGTAGTAATTGTCGGAGAAGAAGTTGTATTAGTTTTAATAGTTGTAGTAGTTGTTTTTGTTGTAGTAGAGGTAGCAGATGTGGCATTAGTAGTAGTAGTTGTTAGAGTAGTCATAGTGGTGGAAGTACTAGTGGCATTAGTAGTAGTTCTAGTAGTAGTAGAAGTAGTAGTAGTAGCAGTAGGAGTAGAAGTAGTAGGAGTAGCAGTAGTTGTAATAGTAGTAGTAGAAGTTGCGGCAGCAGTACAGTATCAGCAGCAGTAGTTGTAGTAGTTGTTGTAGTAGCCGTAGTAGCAGTCATTGTAATAGTAGTAGTAGTAGTAGTAGCAGTAGTAACAGTAGTAGCAGTAGTAGAAGTAGTAGCAGGAGTAGTAGTACTAGCGTAGTAGTAGTAGTAGTAGTATCAATAGTAGTGGAAGTACCATTAGTCGTTGTAGCAGCAGCAGTAGTAGTAGTAATAGTAGTATTAGTAGTAGAAGTAGTAGTAGTAGTTGTAGGATAAGTAGTAGTTGTCGCAGTAGCAGTTGTTATAGTAGTAGTTGCAACAGTAATAGTAGTATTAGTAGTAGTAGTAGTAGAAGTCAGAGTAGTAACAATAGTAGCAGTAGCAGTAGTAGTAGAAGTATTAGTAGAAGTAGTAGTAGCAGTAGCTGTAGTAGTTGTAGCAGTTATAGTGGTAGTAGCAGTAGCAGTAGTAGTAGTAGCAATAGTGGCGGTAGTATTACTAGTAGTAGTTGAAATAGGAGAAGTAGTAGTAGCAGTGGCAGTAGTAGTAGTAATAGTAGTGGTAGTAGTAGTAGCAGTAGTAGTTGTAGTAGTATTAGTAGAAGTCGTACTAGCCATTGTAGGAGTTGCTGTAATAGTTGTATTTTTAGTAGTAGTAGTTGTTGTAGCAATAGTATTATTAGAAGTAGTAGTAGTAGGAGAAGTAGTAGAAGTAGTTGTAGTAGTCATAGTAGTCGTGGTATTAGTAGAAGTAGTAGTACTAGAAGAATTAGTAGTGGTAGTTGTAGTAGCAGTAGTAGTAGTAGAAATGGTAAAAGAAGAAGTTGTATTTGAAGCAATTGCAATAGTAGTTATAGATGAAATAGAAGTAGTATTAGTTGTAGTAGTAGTAGCAATAGAAGTCACAGTTGAGGTAGTTGAGTAGCAAAAATAGTAATAGTAGTAGTTATTATTGTTGAAGAAGTAGCAACAGCAGCAGTAGTTGTAGTTTTAGTAGTAGTAGTAGTTGCAATAGCAGCGAAAGTCGTGGTAGTAGTGGTAGTACTAGTGGTAGTAGTATTAGTAGAAGTGGTAGTGGTCATAGTATTAATATCAGTAGTAGTTGTTGTAGTAATAGTAGTAGTATTAGGAGAAGTAGTAGTAGTTGTAGTAGTAATAGAAATGGTAGTCATAGTAGTAGTAGCAGTAGTAGTCGTAGTAGTGGTAGTAGTAGTAGTAATAGTAGTAGTTGTTGTTGTTGTGGTAGTAGTTGAAGCAGTAGTCATTGTAGTAGCAGTGGTAGCAGTCATAGTAGTATTGGAAGAAGTAGTGGTAGCAGTCATTGTAGTATTGGAAGTACTAGCAGTAGTAGTAGTAGTAACTGTAGTAGTAGCAGAAGAGGTAATAGCATTAGTAGTAGGCGTAGTATTACTGGTACTAGTAGAAGCTGTAGCAGTAGTAGTAGTAGTAGTAGTATTAGAAGCAATGGTAGTTGTTGAAGTACAAGTAGAAGTAGAAGTGGTTGTAATTGTAGGAGCAATTGTAGTAGTAGTAGTAGCAGTAGCAGCAATAGAAGTATAAGTAGTTGTAGTAGCAGTAGTAGTAATGGTATTAGTAGTAGTAGTAGTAGTAGTAGTAATAGTAGTTGGAGTAGTTTTAGTAGTAGTAGTAGTAGTAGAAGTCATAGTATGAGTAGTAGCAGTAGTTGTAGGAGTAGCAGTTGCAGTTGCAGTAGTAGAAGTGGTAACAGTGGCAATAGTAGTAGGAGTATGACTAGTAAAAATAATAGTAGTTGTTGTAGTTGTAGTAGGAGTAGTAGTTGTAATAGTAGGCGTAGGAGTAGAGGAAATAGTAGCAATAGCGGTAGTACTAGTAGCAGCAGCAGTAGTAGTCGTTGAAGTGGCAATAGTTGTAGTAGAAGTAGCAGTAATAGCAGGAGGAGGAGGAGGAGTAGTAGTAGAAATAGTAGTTGTAGTAGTAGTAACAGTAGTAGTCATAGTAGTAGTAGTAACACTAGTAGCAATAGTGGTAGTAGTTGTATTAGTAATAGTAGCATTAGTAGAAGTAGTAGTAGTAGCAGTAGTAGCAGTCGTAGCAGACATAGTTGTAGTAGTTTTTGTTGTAGCAGTAGTGGTAGTAGTAGTAGTAGTAGAAATAGTTGCGATAGAAGTAGTTGTATCATTAGTGGTAGCAGAAGTAATAATAGCAATAGCAGAAGGTGCAATATTAGTAGTAGTACTAGAAGTAGCAGAAGGAGTAGTTGTAGTAGTAGAAGAAGTAGAAGAAGTTATGGCACTAATAGAAGTAGGAATGGTAGCAATAGTAGGAGCAGTAGTAGCTGTAATAGGAGTAGCAGCAGCAGTGGTAGAAATATAAGTAGTTGTAGTAGCAGTAGTAGTGGGAGTACCAGTAGTAGCAGTAGTGGTTGTAGTAGTGGTAGTAGTTGGAGTAGTAGTACTAGTATTAGCAGTAGCAATAGTAATAATAGTAGTAGTAGTAGTAGTAGTAGTAGTAGTAGTAGTAGTAGTAGTAGTAGTAGTAGTAGTAGTAGTAGTAGTAGAAGGAGTAGTAGCAGTAGTAGTTGGAGTAGCAATTGCAGTTGAAGTTGTAGAAGTGTAGGAGAAACAGTAGTTGTAGGAGTATCATTAGTAAAAATAATAGTAGTTGTAGCAATAGTAGCGGGAGTAGTTGTTGTAATAGTAGGTGTGGGAGTAGAGGAAATTGTAGGAATAGTTATAGTAGTAGTAGCAGCACCAGTAGTTGTAGTAGTATTAGTTTTAGTTTTATTAGGAGTAGTAGTAGTATTAGTAATAGTAGCAGTAGTGGTAGTTGTCGTTGCAATGGTAGCAGTGGTGATAGCAGTCGTAGCATCAGCTGTAATGGTGGCAGTAGTCATAGAAGTACGAGATGTAGCAGTAGTTGTAGTAGCAGCAGTAGCAGTAGAAGTAGTTATAGTAGCAGTAAGAGTAGTAGTAGCAGAAATTTTACTACTAGTAGTAGTAGTAATAGTAGTAGCTGTAGGAATAGTAGTTGTAATAGTATTAGAAGTAGATGTAGCAGGACATGTAGTAGTAATGGCAATAAAAGAAGTGGCAGCAAGGCCAGTGGCACTAGTCGTCATAGTAGTAGCAATAGTAGTCATAGTAGCAGTAGCAGCAGCAACAACAGTAGTAATAGTAGTAGTAGTAGTAGTAGAATTAGTAGCAGCAGTTGTTGTTGTTGTAGTACTCGGAGATGAATTAGTAGTTATAGTATTAGTTGTAGTAGTTGTAGTAGCAACAGTAGTAGCAGTAGTCGTAGTACTACTAGTAGCATTGGTAATAGTACCCTTAGTAGTAGTAGTTGAACATGTTGTAGGAGTAGTAATAGTAATAGCAATAGTAGTATTAGTAGTAGCCGTAGCAGCAACAGTAGTAGCAGTATTTATAATAGTAGTAAGAGTAGTAGTAGCAGTATCAGTTGCAATAGTAGTAGTAGCAGCAGTAGCATTTGTGCTAGTAATAGCAATAATTGTTGTCGTTGTAGCAATAGTAGTGGTAGTAGCAGTAGTAGTAGTAGTAATAGCAGTGGTAGTAATAGTAGTAGCAGAAGTTATAATAGAAATAGTGGTAGTACTAGTAGTAGTTGTTCTTGTCGTTGTTGTAGTAGTGGTAGTAGTAATAGTAGTAGCAGAGGTTATAGTAGAATTAATAGTAGCAGTAGTAGTGGAAGTCAAAGTAATCGTAGTAGTATAAGTTATAGTAGAAGTAATAGTAGTAGAAGTAGCAACAGCAGCAGCAATTGTAGTATTAGTACTAGTAGTAGCAACAGTAGTAGTAGAAGTAGTAGTATTAGCTGGAGTAGTAGTAATAGTAGTGGTAGTAATAGATGTAGTACTACTACAAGTAGTAGCAGTGATAGTGGTAGTAGGAGTAATATTAGTAGGAGTAGCAATAGTAGGAGAAACAGAAGTTGTAGCAGTAGTAAAAGTAGTTGGAGAAGTATTAGTAGTAGCAGCAGTAGTAGCAAGAGTAGAAGAAGTAGTGTAGCTATAACAGTAGTTCTATTAGCAGGGGTAGTCATAGTAATAGTAGCAGTTGGAGGAGGAGGAGGAGGAGGAGGAGGAGGAGGAGGAGGAGTAACAGGAGTACTAGAAGTAATAGTAGTAGTAGCAGCAATAGCGGTACTAGTAGTACCACAGTAGCAGTAGTAGTAGTAGCAGTAGTGGTAGTCGTAGTAGTAGTAGTCGTAGTAGCCTCAATTGTAGTAGTAGCCATAGTAGTAGTAGTAGTAGTATTTGTATTAGAAAAAGTAGCAGAAGAAGAAGTAGTAGTGATAATAGTTATTGTTGTTGTAGTAGTAGTAGTTGTACTAGTACTAGTAGTGTAGTAGTAGTAGTAGTAATAGGAGTAATAGAAGTAGTAGTAGTAGCAATAGCAATACTACTAGTAGTAGTTGTCATAGTAGTTGTAGTAGGAGGAGTAGCAGTTGTGGTATGAGTTGGTGCCGGAGTAGTAGTAGGTGTAGTATTTGGAATAGCAGTAGCCGTAGTACTAGTAGTAGCAGTAGTTGAAGCAGTAGCAACACCAATTGTAGTGGTAGTAGCTGTGTCAGTGGTGCAGCAGTGGTAGTAGTAGTAGCTGTAGCTATAGCAATAGTAGCTGTAGTGGCAGTAGTCTTTGTAGCAATAATAGTAGAAGCAGTAATAGTAGTAGTAGCAGTATTAGCGGTAGTAGCATTAGCAGTAGTAGTTGTCAAAGTAGTAGTCGCAGTATTAGCAGCAGCAGCAGCAATAAGAGTAGTATCAACAGTAATCGTTGCAATAGTAGTAGTCGAAGTAGTAGTAGTCATAGTATTTGTAGTAGAAGTAGTGCTGTTAGTATTAGAAGTAGCAGTATTAGTAATAATGGTATTGTATTAGTAGTATTAGTTGTAGTAGTATTTATTTTAGCAAAAGTAGTAGTTGTAGTAGTAGTTTTATTAGTAGTAGGAGTAGTAGTAGTAGTAGTTAGAGTAGTGGTAGTAGGAGTAGTGGAGAAGTAGCAGCAGTAACAGTAGTTGCAGTAGTGGGTGTAGTAGCAGTGGGAGTCGTAGTAGAAGTTGCAGTAGCAGTACCAGTAGAAGCTGCAGTAGTAGTAGTAGTAGTCACAGTAGTAGCAGTAGTGTTAGTAGTGCTATTAGTTCTAATAGTAGTAGTAGTAGTAGTAGTAGTAGTAGTAGGAGAAGTAGGAGAAGTAGTTGTAGTAGCAGTAATAGAAGTAGTAGCAACAGTTGTAGTAGTAGTTGTAGTAGTAACTATTGTAGTCATCATAGTAGTAGTCGTAGTAGTTGCAGTCGTAGTAGTTGTAGCAGTCGTAGCAGTCGTAGCAGTAGTAGTAGCAACACGAATAGTTGGAGTAGTAGTAGTTGTTGTAGTAGTTCTAAGAGGAGTAGAAGTTGTAGTAGTAGTAGCAATAATAGTTCTAGCAGTAGTAGTAGTTGCAACTATAATATTAGTAGGAGTAGCCGTTGTACTAGCAGCCGAAGTAGTTGCAGTAGTAACAATAGTAGGAGGAGTTGTTGTTGTAGCAGAAATAGTAGAAGCAGCAGTAGTAGTTATTTTAGTAGTAGTTGTAGTAGTATTTTTAGTAGCAGCAACAGCAGTAGTAGCAGCAGCAATAGAAATAGTACTAGTGGTAGTAGTAGCAATTGTTTTAGCGGTAGTAGTAGCAGCAGCAACAAAAGCAGCAATAGTAGTGTAGCAGTAGTAATAGTAGTAGTAGTTGCAGTAGTAGTAGTCGTAGTAACAGTAGTAGTAGCCATAATAGCAGTCATTGTAGTAGTAGTAGTTGTTGTTATAATAGTATTAGAAGTAATCGTGGAAGTAGTAGCAGAAGTAGTGGTAGTAGCAGTTGTAGTAGTAGTCATAGTAGGAGGAGTAATAGTTGTAGTAGTAGTAGTAGCAGTAGTAGGAGTAGGAGTAGGAGTAGTAGTAGTTGTAGTAGTAGTAGTAATTGTAATAGTAGTAGTAGTAGTTGAAGTAGTAGTTGCAGTAGTCGTAGAAGTAGTTGTAATTGTATTAGTATTAGTTGTAGTAGTAGTAGTAACAGAAGCAATAGAGTAGTAGTAGTATTCATATTAGTAGTAGTTGCAGTAGTCGCAGAAGTAGTTGTAATTGTATTAGTAGTAGTAGTAGTAGTAACAGAAGTAGTAGAGTAGTAGTAGTATTCATATTAGTAGTAGTAGCAGTAGTAGAAGTAGAAGTAGTAGTTGTGGTAGTAGTAGTAAAACTAGTAGTATTAAGACTTGTTGTAGAAGTAGTAGTACTAGTAGTAATAGTAATAGCAGCAGTAGTAGAAGTTGTAGTAGCAGCTGCAACAACAGCAAGATTAGGAGTAGCTATAGTAGGAGCAGGAGTAGTAGTACTGGTAGCAAGAGTAGGAATAGGTGTAGAAGTAGTAATTGTTGTAGCATCAGTAGAAGTGCTAGTAGTAGTAGTAGGGGTCGGAGAGGAGGTAGTAGTAGTAGGTGTAGGATTAGTAGTAGTAGTAGCACAAGTAGGAGTAGTAGTAGTAGTAATTATGCTGCTGTAGGGGTCCGAGAAGTGGTAGTAGTAGTAGGTGTAGGAATAGAAGTAGTAGTAGCATAAGTAGGAGTAGTAGTAGTAGCAATTATGCTGCTGCCACTACTACTACTACTACTACGACAACTACTACTGCTACTAGAATCACTCCTGCTTCTTCTACTACTAATGCTGCCACTGCAGCTGCTGCTACTTCTGCTACTACTACTATTGCCACTATTTTAGTAACTATTGCTACTACTTCCACTAGTACTGTTATTATTGCTACTACTTCCACGGCTGCTGCTTTTATTGTTGTTACTACTACTGCAACAATTGCTACTGTCGCTACTGCCACTACAATTACTTGTACAACTGCTACCACTACTACTACTGCTATTTCTACTATAACTATTACTATTACTGCTGCTACTATTGCTTATACAGCTACTACTACTACTATTGCAACTATTACTAATTCTACGACTACTACAATTGCTAATACTAGCGATACTACTACAAATACTACTACGACTACTACTACTTCTCCTACAACCCCAACTACTACTACTACTCCATCTCCTTCTACTATTATTTTTGTTACTCCTAGTACTTGTTACTGCTAATATAGCTACAACTACTGCTACTGCTACTACTACTACTATTTCCACTACTACTCCCACTATTGCTACAACTGCTACTACTACAACCACTACTACCACTACGACTAATACTACTAACATTAGTAGTAGTACTACTACTGCTGCTACTACAAATACTGCTATTACTATTATAACTACTGTCGCTACTACTACTTCTCCTCCTACTAACACTTCTCCTACTATTAGTACTTCTCCTATTACTACTACTGCTATTACTTCTACTACAACTACTACTACTATTACAACTACTATTAATAATAATACTATTGCTACTACTACTACTACAAGAACTAATAGTAAAATTACTCCCATTACAACTGCTACTACTACTACTATAACTACTAATACTACTCCTACTACTACTCCGAACACTCATACTACTACTACTGCTACAGCTGCTATTACAACTACTATTTCGGCGACTATAATATCTACTACAGTTGCTACTGTTACTACTACAACTACTACGATGACTACTAATACTACTACTTCTACAACTACAAACGCTACTAGTACTACTACTGCTGCTACTACAACAACAACTACTACTACCACTAGTATTACTACATCTACTGCTTCTACTACTCCTCTTATTACTAAGACTACAACTATTCCCACTACTACTACTTCTACTTCTAGAACTATTCCTACTCCTGCTACTACTACTACCACTACTCCTACTACTACTATTTTTACTACTACGACTACTTTTATTCCGACTACTACTACTACAACAACTACAACTACTTCTGCTACTACCACCACTACAACAACTACAACTCCTATAACTACTATTATTATTGCTACTACTATTACTACTACTAATCCTACTCCTACTTGTGCTGCTACTAGTACTATGCCTACTACTACTACTGCCACTACTCATACACCTACTACTACTACTACTACTACTACTACCACTACAACTCATTCCACCACTATTACCACAACTACTACTCCTACTACTAATACTACAGTTGTGAATTCTACTACTGTGACTTCTGCTACTACTTCTGTTCTGACTCCTACTACTACTAATACTACTACTACTACTACTACAACTTCTACTGCTACTCCTACTACTACTGCTACACTACAATTATTGATACTTCTACCACTACTGGCACTACTGCTACGAGTACTACGGGTACTGCTACCACTACTACTATTGCTGCTACTGCTCCTATTACTACTACTACTACTCCAATTACTGCTTTTGCAACTATTACTATGACTACAACTACTACAACTACCACTACAACAATAACTACTATTACTACTACTGCTCTTATAGGTACTACTTCTACTACTGTTGCTACTGCTTCTCCTAATACTACTACTACTACTACTACTACCACCACTACTACCACCACTACTATTACTACTACTACTGTTACTACTACTACTACTACAACTAATATTTTTACTAGTATTTTGCTATTTTTACTACAACTTCTACTACTGCTACTACTGCTACTACTAATCCTGCTACAACAACAACAACAACTACTACTACTACTGCTACAGCAACTACTAGTACTAATATTACTACTACTACTTTTGATGCTACTACTACTGCTACTAATATTACTACTACTACCACTACCACTACTACTACTACTTGTGCTTGTACTACTACTACTACTCTAACTACTGCTATTACTACTGCTACTCCAACTAATAATTCTATAATTACTACTACTACGGCTTTTATTCTTGCTACTGTTGCTACTAGTACTATTAGTACTACTACTAGCATACTGCTACTGCTTCTACTCCTACTACTACTACTATGAGTAATACTCCTACTACTACTTCCACTACTACTTTGACTACTACAAATACCTCTACAACATCTACTACTACTACTACTACTACTACTACTACTACTACTACTACTACTACTACTACTACTATTACTATGACTACGACTACTACTATTCCAGCTGCTACTATTACTACTACTTATACAACAATAATAACAATAACTACTACAACAACAACAATAACTACTACTACTCCTTCTACAACTACTACGACCTCTACTACCGCTACGGCCACTCCTACTGCAACAACAACTACTACTATTACTAATCCAACTACTACTAGTAGTACTGCTACTCCAACTAGTATTCCTTCTTCTACAAGTATTCCTACTACTACTCCCACAGCTACCACTACTACGACTAATACTACTACCACTACTATTGCAGCTACTACTACTACATCTACTACTGCTACTACTGCTGCTGCTACTACTACTACTGCTATTTCTACTTCCACTAGCAGTACTACAGTGGCTAGTAGTACGACTACCACAACTACTGTTGCTATTGCTACTACTAGCACTTCTACTACTACTATTAATGCGACAACTACAATTATTGTTGTTGCTGCTATTATTGCAACTATTATGACAGCTACAACCACTACTACTACTGCTATTGCTACTACTATTACTGCTACTACTACTACAGCAACTACTGCTGCCACTACTACTACTACTGCTGTTGTTGCTCCTGGCGCTACTAATACGGCTACTACTACTACTATTACAACTACTGCAACTGCTACTACAACAACTGCTATTGTTGTTGCTGCTACTACTACTTATACTACTAAAACTAGTACTACCATTTCTATAGTTGCTGTTGCTACTACTATTATTAATGCTACTATTCCTACTACTTCAGCTGTTACTACTATTACAACTACTACTACAACTACTGCTATTGTGACAACTTCTAGTACTACTACTACTAGTACTACGGCGACTACATCTGCTACTACTATTACTGCTACTATTATTGCCACTACTGTTACTACTATAACAAATGCGACTAATGCAACAACAACTACTACTGTGACTACCATTGCTACAACTGCTACAACTACTACTCTTAGTAATGCTACTAGTACTACTGCTTCAGCTGCAACTGCTACTGCTACTACTACTTTGCTTCAACTGCCACAACTACTAATGCAACTACTATAGCTACTGCTGCTACTACTCTTGCTACTACTACTACTACTCTTATTGCTACTACTACTACTTGTACTTCTACTGCTACTACTACTATTACTGTTACTACTTCTGCTACTATTGATAGTACTACTCCTACTCTTATTGCTACTACTACTACTTATGTTACTACAACTACTGCTACTCCTACTAATGTTGTTGCTGCTACTACTAATATTACTATCAATACTACAATTACTACTTCTCCAACTACAACTAAGACAGCTACTACCACTACTTCTGCTACTGCTGCTACTTCTACTATTACTACTTCTACTACCACTGCTACAACTGCGGCTATTATTATTGCAACAGCAGCTACTACTACGACTACAACTACTACTACTACTACTAATAATAATAATAATAATGTTGTTGTTGCTCCAAATACTATTACTATCACTGCTGCTACTATTACTACCACAACTAGTATTGCTACTGTTGCTACTACTACTACTACAGCTACTACTAATACTTCAACTACTACTACTACTACCACCACCACCACCACTACTATTGCTACTGATACAACTTGTACTATGACTACTGTTGCAACTACTACTACTATCGCCACTACTACCAATAAAATAACTACCACTACTGCCATTGCAGCTATTGCTACTACTACTACTATTTTTACTAGAACTACTATTACTACTATTACAAGAACTTCTACTACTACTGCAATTGTTGCTACTACTACTACTACTTCAGCAAATGCTATCACCGTACTACTACTATTACTATTGCTACTAATACTGCTTCTTCTACTACTACTACTACAACAACAACAACTACTACTACTACATTTGCCACTAATACTACCTCTACTAGTACTGCTGCTCCACCTCCTCCTCCTCCTCCTACTACTACTATTATCGCTACAGCTAATACTACTATTAGTGTTGCTGCTACTACTGTTGCTGCTACCTCTACTACTACTACTATACCTACTCCAACTACTATACCTTCTTCTTCTCCTACAGCTACAACTGCTACTACCGCTACTAGTTTTGCTGGCACTGCTACTACTTCTCCTCCTCCTACTACTACTACTATCACTGCTACAACTACAGTTATTATTACTACTACTACTACTACTACTACTACTACGCCTACTACAACAACAAGTCTTGCTACTACTGCTACAGGTGCTATTTCAACTACTACTCCTATTACTGCTACTACTACTACTACCACTACTAATACTACTACTACTACTACTACTACAACTACTATTACTACTGCTACTACTACTACAACTACTACTATTATCACTACTACTACTACAACAATAATAACTACTACTAAATATTACCGCTACTTCTACTAATATAATTACTACTACAACTACTGCTACTACTTCTGCTACTACTGCTACTACTACTACCACTACTAATACTACTACAGCTTCAACTATTATTCCAACTACTGCTACTACATCAATTGCTACACCTGCTACTACTACTACTACTACTACTACTACTACTACAACTATTACTACTACTACTACTACTACTTCTACTCTTACTTCGAAACCTACTCCTACTACGACTACTACTACAACAACAACAACAACAACTACTGTTATTTCAACTACTACTATCACTACTACTACTACGACCATTACTACCACAACAACAAAAACAAATACTACTACTACCAGCACTACAACTGCTGCTGCTGCTGCTACTACAACTGCTACTACTACTACTACAACAACAACAACTACTACTACTACTTGTACTACTACTACTACTACTACTACTACTACTAGTACTATTACTAGTACTACTAGTACTACTACTGCATCAACTACTACTACAAGTACTACTACTACTGCTACTACTCCTGCTACTACGACTATTACTACTAATACTATTAGTATTATTACTACTACTACTGCTGCTACTACTAATACAACAACAACTTTTACAACTACTGGTCCTACTAGTTCTATTGCTACTACCACTCTACTATTTGCTGCTATTGCTACTACTACTTCTACTACTCTTATTGCTACTACTACTACTATGACTCGTTCTAATACTCCTTATACTACCACTACTACTTCTACTCCTACTGCTACTCTTACTGCAACTACTACCCGTCCTTTTACTACTAATACAACTACTATTGCTACTAATACTATGACTACTACTATTACTATTACTACTGCTACTATTACTACTACTTCTGCTGCTACTACTACTATAACTACTACTACAACAACAACTTCTACTGCTACTCCTACTACTACTCTGACTTCCACTATTGCTGCCACTACAACTACTTCTACTGTTACTACTAATAGTACTACTGCTACAACTACTGCCATTACTACTTCTACAATAACTATTCCTTCTATTGTTTCCACTATGACAATAACAACAACAACTGCTGCTGCTACCACTACTGCTATTACCACTACTACTACTACTTCTGCCACTACTACTTCTGCTATTACAACTACACCACAACTACAACAACAACAACTACTACTACTCCAACTACTACTGCTGCTGCTAATGTGACTACTACTACTAATGCAACTACGACTACTGCTATGACTACTACAAGTACTACTACTAGTAGCTCGACAATAACTACTACTGCTACTACTACTATTACAACAACCACTACTACTACTACTATTACTACTACTATGACTACCACTTCTACTCTTACTACTATTGCTACAACTACTATAGCTACTACTACTACTACTACGAAAACTACTGCTACTTCTGCTACTACTACAACAACAACTATTACTGCTACTACTGCTACTACTTCTACTGTGACTCCTACTACTACTCCAACTTCTTCTACTACTACTCCGACTACTACAACAACAACTACTACTATTACCACGATTACAACAACAACGACTCCAACAACTACTACTACGTCTACTACTACTAGTAGTACTACTGCTACTGCTGCTGCTCCTACCACAATTTCTTCTACTACTACTATAACTACTACAATTGCTCCTACAACAGCTACCACAACAACAACAACTACTACTGTTACTCCTACTACAACTACTACAATTACCACTATTACTTCTACAACTATTATTATTACTACAACTCCTACTACTACTGCTGCTGCTGCTACTACTACTACTACTACCTATACTACCATTACTACTACTACTGCTGCTACTTCTACTGCTTCTCCTACTACAACTACTGTTGTTGCTACTACTACTACTACTATTACTGTTACTACTTTTGCTACTACTGCCACTAATAGTACCACTAGTACTACTTTTGTTGCTACTACTACTACTACAGCTGCTGCTGCTGCTGCTACTACTACTACTACTACTGCTACTACTATTACTCCAACTACTACTACTACTTCTACCATGACAACTAATATTACTGCTACTACTGTTACTCCTACTAGTACTACTACTCCTACTACTACTATTGCAGCTGCTACGGCTATTACTACTACGACTATTGCCACTACTATGACTACTAGTACAACTATTGCTGCTGTCGTTACTGCTACTACTCCTACTCCAACTCCAGCTCCTACTACTACTACTGCTACTACTACTACTACTACCACCACCACCACCACTACTAATACTATTGTCACCACTTCTACTATAATTGCTGCTACTACGACTACTGTTGCTGCTACTGCTGCAATAATAGTAGTAGCAGTAGTAGTACTAGTAGCATTATTAGTACTAGTAGCAATAGCTATAGCAGAAGCAGTAGCAACAGTAATAGTAGTAGTGGTTACAGCAGAAGTAATAGTAGTAGTAGTTATGGTAGAAGTAGTAGTAGTAGTAGTACTAGTAGGAGTCAGGGTTGCAGTAGCAATAGTAGGAGTCTGAGTAGTAGTTGTAGGAGAATATATGGAGTTGGAGTAGAAGTAGTACTATCGGTAATAGGAGTAGTAATAGTTGTAGTGGTATTAGTAGTGGTTGTAATTATACTAGTAATAGTAGTAGTAGTAGTAGTAGGAAAAGTAGTAGCAATAGTAGTAGTAGTGGTAGTAATTATACAAGTAATAGTAGTAGTGGTAGTAATTATACAAGTAATAGTAGTAGTAGTAGCAAAAATAGTTGTAGTAGTTGTTGTAGTAGTCATAGTAGTAGTAGTAGAAGTTGGAGTAAGAGTAGTATTATGAGTTATAGTAGTAGTGGTGGTAGGAGTAGTAGTAGTAGTGGTACTACGAATATGAGTATGTGTAGCACCAGAGTGGTAGCTGTAGGAATAATAGCAGTAGTAGTAGCCGTAGTAGGCATAGGAGCAGTTTTACTAATAGCTATAGTAGCAGTAATAGTAGGAGTAGTAGTAATGATAGTAGTAGCTATTATTGTAGTAGTGGTTGTAGTAGTAGGAGTAGCAAAAGTAGAAGTAGTAGTAGTAACAATAATAGTAGCAGTAGTAGGAGTAGTAGGAGTAGTGTTAGTAATAGTCATTATAGTAGTAGGATTAGTAGTGTTAATAGTAGTTGTAGTGGCCATAGTAGCAGTTGTAGAAGTAGTGGTAGTACTTGTAGTAGTAGTAAAAGTAGTGGTAGTTGTAGTAGTAAGAGTAGTAGCAATAGCAACAGTACTAGTAGTAGTAGCAGTAGTACCAGCAATAAGAGTTGTAGTAGTAGTAGTAGTAGTAGTAGTAGTAGTAGTAATGAAAGTAGTATAAGTAGTACTAGTAGTAGTAGTAATAGTAGTAGTGGAAGTAGAAGTAGTAGCAGTAGAAGTAGGAGCAGCAGTACTGGTAGTAATAGAAGTAGTTGTAAGAGTAATAGCAGAAGTAGTAGTAGTAGTGTTAGTACCGGTAGCAGCAGTAGCAGTAGTAGTCATAATTATGGCAATAGTAGCAGATCTAGCAGTAGTCGCAACAGTAGTAGTTGTAGGAATTCTATAAGTAGTTGCAGTAGTGATAGTAATAGTAGTAGTAGAAGTCATAGTAGTAGTAGTAGTAGTTGGAGGAGGAGAAGTAGTAGCAGAAGCAGCAGTTGCAGCAGCAGCAACAGTAGTAGTAGTAGTTGTTGTAGCAGTAGCCATAGTAGTAGTAATAGTAGCTACAATAGTAGTATTGGAAATAATAGTAGAAGTTGCAGTACCAGCAGCCACAACTGCATTACCAGTAGTAATAGAAGTAGAAGTGGTAGTAGTAGAAGTAGAAGAAATAGTAATAGTAATAGTAGTAGTAGTAATAGTAATAGTAGTAATAGTAGCAACAACAATAGTAGTAGTAGTAGTAATAGCAGTATTAGTTGTTGTAGTAGTAGTACTAGTTGTATTAGTAATAGAAGTAGTAATAGTAGTACTAGAAGTAACAGTAGTAGTTGTAATAGTAGTACTAGTAGTAGTTGTATTGGTGGTAGTAGTAGTAGTCATAGTAGTAGAAGTAGTAGTAGGAGTAGGAGTAGCAATAGTAGTAGCAGGGGCATGAGTAGGAGTAGTAGTTGTTGTTGTTGTAGTAGTAGTAGTATTAGTAGTAGGAGTAGGAGTAGGAGTAGGACTAGTTGTAGGACTCATAGTTGTTGGAGTAGTGATAGTAGTAGTAGCAAGAGTAGTAGTCGTAGTAATTGGAGTGGGAATAGGAGTAGTAGAAGCAGTACTATTAGTAGTAGTGGTAGCAATTATAGCAAATGCAGTAGTCATAGTAGTAGTTGTCGAGGTAGTAGCAGTAGTTGTATTAGAAGTAATGGGAGTAGTAGTATTAGGAGTGACAATAATAATAGTCATATTAGTAGCGGTAGTAGACGTAGTAGCGACTATCATAGTAGGAGTTGTAGTAGTCGTAGTTGTAGTCATCAGGGTACTAGTAGGAGATGGAGTTGGAATAAGACTACTAGTAGGAGTTGTAGTAGAAATAGTAGTATAGTAGTAGAAGTAGTCAAAGTAGCTGTAATAGTATTAGTAGTAATAGTACAAGTAGTAGTAATAGTAGTAATAGTACAAGTAGTAGTAGTAGCAGTACGAGTAGTCATTATAGTAGTAGTAGTACTAGTAGCAGCAGTAGTAGTAGTACTCATGGTAGTAGTAGTAGAAGCAATAGTAGTACGGGAAGTTGTAGTGGCAATAGTTGTAGTAGTAGTAATCTTAGTTGCATCAGATGTGGTAGTAGCAGCAGTAGTAGTGGCAATAATAATAGTAGTAGTGATAGTAGTAGTAATAGTAGCAGTAGTAGTATAAGTAGAAGTTGTAGTATGAGCATTAGGAGCAACAATAGTAGAAGTAGTAGTTGTAGTAGTAGTAGCAGTAGTAGCAGTAACAGTCGTAGTAGGGGCAATAGTAGTCATAGTAGAAGTAGGAGCAGCGGTAGTGACTGAAGTAGTAGTAGTAGTAAGAGTAGTAGTCATAGTAGTAGTGGTAATAGTAGGAGTAGTAGTAAAAGTAGTTGTAGGAGCAGTAGTAATATTAGTTGTGGTAGATGTAGCAGGAGTAGCAATAGGATTAGTAGGAGTAGTAGCAGTAGCAGAAGTAGTAATAGTAGTAGCAGCAACAACAACAACACTAGTAGTAGTAATAGCACAGTAGGTGTAGTAGCTATAATAGTAGTAGTAGTTGTTGTGGTAGTAGTAGTTGTTATATTATTAGTATTTATAGTAGTAGTAGTAGTAATAACACTAGTAGTAGTGATAATTGTAGTAGTGTAGGAGTAGTGGTAATAGTAGTAGTAACATTGGTAGTTGTTGATGGAGTATTAGGGGTACTAATGGTGGTGGTAGTAGTAGTAGTAGCAGTAGTAGCAACAGCAGCAGCAGAAGTAGTAGTGCTAGTGGTTGTAGTCATAGAAGAAAGAGTAGCAGAAGTGCTAGCGGTATTAGTTGAAGTAGCAGTAGTAGAGGTAGTAGCAGTGTAGCAATAGTTCTTGTTGTTGTTGTATTTGGAGGAGGAGGAGTAGCAGAAGGAGGAGGTTTAGTAGCCGCAACTGTA
This sequence comes from Trichopus zeylanicus subsp. travancoricus, assembly GCA_005019695.1. Taxonomy (NCBI): domain Eukaryota; kingdom Viridiplantae; phylum Streptophyta; class Magnoliopsida; order Dioscoreales; family Dioscoreaceae; genus Trichopus; species Trichopus zeylanicus. The sequence continues at coordinate 29,367 of RXID01022010.1, read as the reverse complement.
GTAGTAGTAGTTGTCGTAGTAGTAGTTATGGTAGTTGCAGTAGTGGCAGAAGTAGCAGTACAGTAGTAGCAGCAGTAGTATTAGTAATAATAGTACTACTAGTAGTAGTAGGAATAGTAGTTGTAGTAGATATAGCAATAATAGTAGTAGGAGTAGAAGTCATAGTCGTAGTAGTAGTAGTAGTAATTGTAGCAGTGGTAGTAGCAGTAGCAATAGTTGTAGTAATAGGGGTAGTAGTTGTAGTTGTGGTAGTAGTTGTAGTAATAGGAGTAGCAGCATTAGAAGGACTAGTCGTAGTTGTAATAGTAGTAGGAGTAGTAGTAATAGGTGAAGTAGCAGCAGCAGTAGCAGGAGTTCTAGTAGCAGTTGTTGTTGTGATTGTTGCTATGGTAGAAGTATTAGTAGTCATAGTAGTAGTAGTACGAGCAGTAGGAGGAGTAGGACTAGTAGAAGAAGCAGAAGGAGTAGGAGTAGCAATAGGAGTCGTAGTCGGTGTAGTAGTAGTTGTAGTAGTAGTAGTAGTAATAATAATAATAGTAGTAGTGGTAGTAGTAATAATAATAGTAGTTGTAGTATCAGTGGCAGTAGTAGCAGTAGTGGAAGGTGTACTAGTTGTAGAAATAGTTGTAGTTGTAATAGTAGGAGTATCAGTAGTAGTAGAAGCAGTAGTTGTTATATTGGTGGTGGTGGTGGTAGTAGTAGTGGTAATAGTAGTAGTAGCAGCAGTAGTAGTAGTAGTAGTAGTAGTAGTAGTAGTAATAGTAGTTGTAGTTATTGTTGTAGTAGTGGTCGAAGCAGTGGTAGTAGTAGTAGTAGGAGTAGTAGTAGCAGCAGTAGTAGGAGTGTTAGGAGGAGTAGTACTAGCTGTAGTAATAGTTGTTGTAGTAGTAGTAGTAGCAATAGTCGTAGTTGTAGAAGTGGTAGCAGTAATAGTAGGAGTAAAAGTAGTAGTAGGAGTTGTAGTAGTAGTAGTCAAAGTAGTTGTAGCAGCAGAAGTAATAATAGTTATAGTAGTGTAGTAGTATTATTAGTTGTAGAAGATGTAATAGTACTACTAGCAGTAGTAGTATTAGAAGTGGCAGTAGGAGTAGACGTAGCAGCAGGAGTACTAGTAGCAGTAGTAGTAGTGGCAATAGCAGTATTGGTAGTGGTAATAGTAGTAGTAGCAGTAGTAGTACTAGTAGTAGTAGAAGTAGTAGCAGAAGTAGAAGTAGTACTAGTATAGAAGTAGTAGTAGTAGTAGTGGTAGTAGGAGTAGTAATTTAAATAGTTACCGGAGGAGTAGTAGTAGCAGTATCAGTAGTAGTATTGATAGTAGTAGTATTAGTAGTAGTAGTAGTAGAAGTAGTATTAGTTGTAGTAGTAGTAGTAATAGTATTAGTAGTAGTAGTAGTGTAGCAGCAACAGTTGGATTAGTTGCAGTTGTTGTTGTTGTAGTATTTTCAATAATAGTAGCAATAGTAGTCATAGTTGTAGTTGTAGTTGTAGTAGTTGTCACGATAGTAGAAATAGTAGGAGGAGGAGGAGTAGTAGTAGTATTATTATTAACAGTAGTAGTGGTAGATGTTGCAGTAGTAATAGTAGCGATATTGATGGGAGCAATAGTAGTAGTAACAGCTGCAACAGTAGCTGCATCAGTAGTAGTAGCCATTGAAGTAGTAGTAGTATTTCTAGCGGTAGTAGTCATAGTAGCCAGAGTAGTAGTAGGAGTCGGAGTAGTAGTAGTAGTAGTAGTAGTAATAGTTGTAGTAGTAGTAGGTGTAGTTGTAGTGGTAAAAGTTGTAGCAGAAGTAGTAGTAGTAATTGTAGAAGTAGTAGTTGTAGAAGTCGTAATAGTTGTAGTAGTAATGGTGGTAGTAGTAGGAGTAGTAGCAGTAGAAGAATCAGGAGTACTAGTAGTAGTAGTTGTTGTTGTTATTATTGTAGAATAAGTAGTAGTAGTAGCAGGAGTAGCGGCAATAGCATAACAGCAGCAGCTGGAGTACTATTAGTAGTAGTAGTCATAGTAGTATGAGGAGCAACAATAGGAGAAGGAGTAGGAGCAGTAGTCTAGGTAGTAGTAGTTGTAGTAGTAGTATTAGCTACAATAGTAGTAATAATATTAGTAGTAGTAGTAATAGCAGTATAGTAGTAGTTGTAGCAGTTGTAGTTGGTGTCGTAGTTGTAGTGGTAGTAGTAGTTGTGGTATAGCATTAGCAACATTAGTAGTAGTAGTTGTTGTAATAGTAGTACTAGCAGCACTAGTAGGAGTAGCAGCTGCAACAATAGGAGTTCTAGTGGTAGTTGCAGAAGAAGATGCAGTAATAGCAAGTGTAGTGATTCTAGTAGTAGTTGTTGTTGTAGTAGTTAGAGTAGCAGCAACAGTAGGAGTAGTAGTTTTTGTAATAGTAGTAATAGCAATATTATTATTATTATTATTATTATTATTATTAGTAGTAGTAGTAGTAGTAGTAGTAGTAGTAGTAGTAGTGGCAGTAGTAGTAATAGTAGTAGTAGTAGTAGTAGTTGTTGTTGTTGTTATTGTTATGGTAATATAAGTTGTGGTAGTAGTTGTAGTAGTTGTTGGAGTAGTGGTAGTCGAAGTTGTTGTAGTAGTAGTAGTAGTAGATATAGCCGAAGTAGTAGTAGTAGCAATAGTAGTAGTATTAGACGTAGTAGTAGTTGTTGTTTTTGTGGTAGTTGGAATAGTGGTAGTAGTTGTTGTTGTTGTAGCAGTAGTAGTAGTTGTTGTAGCCACAGTAGTAGTAGTAGTTGTTGTAGTAGTTGTAGTAGTAGTAATAGTAGTAGTAGTAGAAGTAGTATTAGAAGTAGTAGTAGTAGTTGTAGTAGTATTAGCAGCTGCCAAAGTAGAAGTAGTAGTATTAGTAGCAGCAGAAGTAGTTGTTGCTGTAGTAGTAGTAGTAACAGCAGTAGCAGTAGTACTAGCAGAAGCAGTGGTAGCGGCAGTAGCAATAGTCGTAGTAGTAGTGGTTGTTATAGTAGTGCTAGTCGGAGTAGTAGGTGTAGCAGTATAATAGTAGTAGCTGTAGCAGTGGTAATAGTAGTAGTAGCAGGAGTAGTAATAATAATAGCAGCAGCAATAGTAGCAGTAGCAATAGTAACAGTAGTAGTAGAAGTAGTGGTGAAGTAGTTATAGTAGTAGTAGTATTAGTTGTAGTAGGAGCAGTAGTGGTTGCAGTAGTTGTTATAGCAAAAGTTGTAGCAATAGTAATGGTAGAAGTAGTAGTAGAAGCAATAGTAGTACTAGTGCCAGTAGTCGTAGTAGTAATAGGAGTAGTAGGAGTAGTGGTAGCAGTAGCTGTAGTAGTAATAATAGTTGTAGCAGCAGCGGCGGTAGCGATAGTAGTTGTTGTTGTTGTAGCAGCAGCAGTAGTAGTAGTAATTGGAGTAGTAGTAGGAGTAGGAGTAGGAGTTGTAATGATAATAGTAGTAGTTATTGTAGTAGGTGTAAGAGCAGTAGTTGTAGTAGTAGTAGTTATTATTGTACTAGTAGGAGGAGGAGTAGTAGTAGGAGTTGGAGTAGGAGCAGTAGTCGTAATAGTAGCAGTAGCAGTAGTAGTACAACTACTAGTAGGAGTTGTAGTACTAGTAATAGTAATTGTAGGAGTAGTAGTAGTAGTAGTAGTAGTAGTAGTAGTAGTAGTAGTAGTAGTAGGAGGAGGAGGAGGAGGAGGAGGAGGAGGAGGAGGAGTAGCAGTAGTAGGGGTAGTGGTAGGAGTAGTAGTAGTAGTAATGGTAGTTGTGGTAGTAGTAGTAGTAGTAGCAGCAGCAGCACTAGTAGTAGTAATAGTTATTGCAGTAGCAGTTGTAGTAGTCATAGTAGTAGTAGTAGTAGTAGTTGTTGTTGTTGTTGTTGTAGTAGTAGTAGTAATAGTAGTAGCTGTAGGAGTAGTAGTTGTGGTGGTAGTAGTAGTAGTGGTTGTAGTATTAGTCGTAGGAGTATTTGTAGTAGTAGCAGAGCAGTGGCAGGAGTTATAGCAATAGTACAAGTACTAATAGTTGTAATAGCTGCAGAAGTTGGACTAGGAGTAGTAGGAGTAGTAGTAGTTTTAATTGTGGTAGTATTAGTAGTAGTGGTAGCAGTTGTAGGTGCAGTAGTAGTAGAAGTAGTAGTAGTAGTTGTAGCCGTAGTAGTAGTAGCAGCAGTAGTAGAAGGTGAAGTTGTAGTCGTAGTAGTAGTAGTAGTAGTATCCACAATAGCTATAATAGTAGTAGCATTAGTAGTTGCACTAGTAGTAGCATTAGTAGTAGTAGTAGCAGCAACAGCAACAGTAGAAGTTGTAGTAGCAGAAGTGGTAGTAGTAGCAGTAGTAGTTACATTAGTAGTTGTAGCAGTAACAGCAGTAGCAGTATCAATAGCAGTAGAAATAGTAGTAGTGGTGGTATTTGCAACAGTGTTAGTAGTAGTAGCAGTAATAGTAGCAGTGGTGGTAGTTGCAATAGTGTTAGTAGTAGTAGCAGTAATAGTAGTAGTGAGAGTAGTAGCTGTTTCAATACTAGTCGTAGTAGTAGAAGTAGTAGTAGTAGCAACACTAGCTGTAGTAGTTGTATTAGCAGTAGTTGTAGTAATAGTAGTAGTAGTTGTTGTATTAGAAGTAGTAGTAGCAATTGTTGTTATTCTTGTAGTAGTAGGCAAAGCAATAGTAGTAGGACTAGGACTAGGAGTGCAAGTAGTAGTCAGTGTAGTAGTAGTCGTAGTCATAGTAGTCACAGCAGGTGTAGTAATACAAGTAGTAGCTGTAGTAGTGGTAGTTGGAGCAGCAGCAGTAGTAGTAGTAGTAGCATTAGTTGTAGTAGCAGTAGTTGTAGGTGTAATAGTTATAGTAGGAGTAGTTGTAATAGTAGTACTTGTAGTAGTAGTAGGAGTGGTAGAAGCAAACGTAGTAGTGGTAGTACAAGTGGTAGTAATAGGAGTGTTAGAAATAGTAATGGTAGCAGTAGTAGTAGTAGTAGTAGTAGTCGTACTTGTTGTATCCATATTAGTGGCTATAGTAGTAGTTGTAGTAGTAGTCCTAGTAGTAGTCATAGTCATAGTAGTGGTAATAGTAGGAGTAGTAGTGCTAGTTGCAGTAGTAGTAATAGCTACAACAACTACGATATCAGTTGTAGTAGTCATAGTAGTAGTAATACTATTTGTAGCAATAGTAGTAGTAGTAGGAGTAGGCTTAGGAGGAGGAGTAGTAGTAGTTGTTGTTGTTGTAGTAGTAGTAGTAGCACTAGGAGTAGTAGTTTTAGTACTAGCAGTAGTAGTGGTAATAGTAGTATTCGTAGTAGTACTAGTAGTACTAGTAACAGCAACAGAAGTAGCAGAAGTAGTAATAGTAGTAGTAGTAGCAACGGTAGTAGTCGGAGTTGGAGTAGGAGTAGTAGTACGGATAGTAGTAGTTGGAGTGGTGGTATTAGTTGTTGTAGTTGTAGCAGAAATAGTAGTTGTATTTGTAGCCGCAGTAGTAGTAGTAATAGATGTAATACTAGTAGTAATAGTATCAGCAGCCGCAGTAGCAGTAGTAGTAGTAGAAGTAGTTGTAGTAGTAGCAGCAGCAATTGTAGTAGTAGTAGTAATAGTAGCAGCAGAAGTAGAAGTGGTAGGATTAGCAGTAACAGTAGTGACAGTAGTAGTAGCATTAGTAGCAGCAGTAGTAGTGGTAGCCGCAATATCAATAGTCGTAGTAGTAGTGGTAGTTGCAGTATTATTTGTAGCAGTAGTAGTAGTAATAGTCATAGTCGTAGGAGAAGTAGTAGTTGTAGTAGTAGTAGTAGGAGGAGTAGTAGTACTAATGATAGTAGTAGTTGTTGTTGTCGAAGTAGTTGTAGTCGTAGTTGTAGTAGTAGGAGTAGGAGTAGGAGTTGGTGTAGTAGTAGTAGTAGCTGCAGCATCGTAGTAACTGTAGTAGTAGTTGTTGTAGTACTAGTAGTAGTAGTAGTAGCAACAGCAGTAGTAGGTTTAATAGTTGTAGCAGTAGTTGTAGTAATAATAGTAGAAAGAGTAGCAGCAGTAGTAGGAGTAGTAGTTATTTTAATAGTAGTCATAGTGGTAGCAGCAATAGTAGAAGTTGTTATTGTTGTTGTTGTAGTAGTAGTTGTAGTAGTAGTAGTAGACATAGCTGAAGCTATCGTAGTCATAGAAATAGTAGAAGTAGTAGTAGTTATTGTAATCGTTATAGTCATAGTAGTGGTAGTAGCAGATGAACTAGTGGTAGCAGTTGTTGTTGTTGTTGTTGTAGAAAAAGTGGTAGTAGTAGTAGTTCTCGCTATTGCATAAGAAGTGGTAGTAGTAGTATTAGCAGTAGCAGTAGTAGGAATAGCAACAGGAGTACTCATAGTTGTAGCAGTAGAAGGAGTAGTAGTACTATTATTATTATTAGTAGTAGTACCAATGGCAGTTTTGGTGATGGGAGTGGTGGTAGTAGTAGTAAAAGTATTAGCAGTAGTAATAGTAGTAGTAGGAGGAGGAGGAGGAGTAGGAGGAGTTTCATGAATAGGTGCAGGAGAGGTAGTAGTAGGTGTAGTAGTAGTAGTAGGGTAGCAGTAGGATTACTAGTAGTAGGAGTAGTAGTTGCAGTTGTTTTAGCAGGTGTGCTTGTAGGTGCAATAGTTGTAGTGGTAGTAGTAGTTGTAGTAGTAGGAGTAGTAGCATTAGAAGTAGTAGTACTTGTACTAGTAGTCGTAGTTGTAGTAGTAGTAGTACGAGGAGTAGCAATAGTAGCAGCAGGAGTTCTAGTAGTAGTAGTAGTTATTATTGTTGTTGTTGTGGAGGAAGTGTTAGTAGATATGGTAGTAGTATTAGTAGTTGTATGAGCAGCAGCAATAGTAGCAGTAGCAATAGCAGTCGTAAGAGTATGAGTTATAGTGGTAGTTTTATTAGTAATAGTAGTTGGAGCGACAAAAAGAGTCGGAGTAGCTGTAGGAGTAGTAGTAGTAGTGGTGGTTGTACTAGCGGTAGTAGTAGTAATAATAGCATTACAGTAGCCGCAGCAGTAGTAGTAGGCGTAGTTGTAATCGTAGTATTTGTAGTAGTAGTAGTAGGAGTAGGACTAGTTGTTGGAGTAGAAGTTGAAGTAGGAGCAGTAGTAAGAGTTGGCTTCGTAGTGGTACTAGTATTAAGTGAAGTAGTAGTAGTAGAAGTAGGAATAGTAGCAGCAGCAGTAGCTGTTGTAGTAGTAGCAGAAGAAGCAGCAGCCGTAGTAGCAGAAGTTGTATCAGTTGGAGTAGCAGTTATGAGGGTAGTAGTAGTTATCGTTGTAGTAGTAGTACTATTACTAGTAGTAGTAGTACTGGTGGTGGTGGTGGTGGTAGTAGTAGTAGTAATAGTAGCAGTAGTAGTAGTTGTAGTAGTCGTAGTAGTTGTAGTTATAGTAGTAATAGTGGTAGTACAAGTAGTAGTAGTAGTAGTGGTTGGAGTTGTAAGTGTAGGAGGAGGAGGAGGAGGAGGAGGAGGAGTAGCAGTAGCAGTAGGAGTAGTAGTAGGATTAGTAGTAGTAGTAGGAGTAGTAGGAGTAGTAGTAGCAGCAGTACCAGTAGTAGTAGTAGTAATGGTAGTAGTAGTAGTAGTAATGGTAGTAGTAGTAGTAGTAGTTGCAGCAGTAGCAGTAGTTGTTGTTGTAACATTAGTACTACTAGTAGTAGTAGCAGTAGTAGTAGGAATAGGAGTAGGAGGAGGAATAGTAGTAGTTGTAGTGATTGTAGTTGTAGTTAGAGTAGTAGTAGGAGTAGAAGCTAGAGTAGGAGTTGCATTAAGAGTTATTGTAGTAGCACTAGTAGGAATAAGAGAAGTAATAGCAGTAGTAGTAGTTATAGGAGTAGCAGAAGTAGCAGTAATAATAGTAGCAATAATGGTAGTAGCAGTAGTAGAAGTAGGAGTTGTTGTAGGACTAGGATTTGGAGTAGTAGTAGTGGTTATAGTTGTAATAGTAGTTGTTATATTTGTAGTAGTTGTAGTAGCAGTAGCAGTAGCAGTAGGAGTAGTAGTTATGGTAGTGGTGATAACAGTAGCAATAGTAGTATTAGTAGTAGTAGTAGCAGCAGCAGTAGCAGCAGTATGAGCGGTAGTAGTAATAGTAGTATTAGTAACAGTAGTAGTAGAAGTAGTATTAGTAGTAGTAGTATTAGTGGTAGTAGAGGAGTAGTAGTAGCAGCAGTAGTATTGGTAGTAGTAGTAGTGGTAGTTATATTGGTAGTACTAGTAGTAGTATTAGTAGTTGTAGTAGTAGTAGTAATAGTCATAATAGGAGTTGGAGTAGGTGCAGTAGCAAGAGTAGTCATAGTTGGAGTAGTGGTAGTAGTAGAAGTTGTAGTTTGAATCGTAGTCGAAGTAGTAGTAGTAGTTGTAGCTGCAGCAGTAGTAGTAGCAGCAGCTGTAGTAGTAGAAGTAGTTGGAGTAGTAGTACGATTTAGAGCCGTAGTGGCAGTAGTAGTAATAGCAATAGTAGTGGCAGTTGTAGTAGCAGTAGTGGTAGTAGTTGTAGTAGCAGCAGCAGCAGTAGTTGCAACAACAAAAGAAGTAGTAGTAGTAGTAGTAGTTACAATAGAAGTAGCTGTGGTAGTAGCAGAAGTAGCAATAGTAGTATCAATTGTGGCAGTAGTAGTAGTAGTAGCAGTTGTAGTAACGGTAGAAGTAACAGAGGTAGTTGTAGTTGTAGTAGTAGTAGTAGTAGTAGCAGAAGTTGTAATTGTACAAGTAATAATAATAGAAGTAGTAGTAGTTGCGGCAGTAGTAGCAATGGTAGTAATAGTAGTAGTAGTAGTAAATAGTAACAGCTGTAGCAATAGTAATAGTAGCAGTAGTAGTAGATGTAATAGTTGTGGTAGTAGTAGTAGTAGTAGGAGGAGGAGGAGTAGTAGTAGGAGCAGTAGCAATAGTAGGAGTAGTACTTGTTGTCATAGTACTTGAAGCAATAGTAGTAGTAATATTTTGCGTAGTACCTGTAGTAGTAGTAGTAGAAGAAGTAGAAGTAGTAGTTGTCGAAGGAGTGGTAGAAGAAGTAGTAGTAGTTGTAGTAGTAGTAGTAGTAGTAGGCGTGTTAGGGATATTTGTAGTAGTAGTAGTAGTACTAGTAGGAGGCGTAGTACGAGCAGTGGTAGTAGTAGTACTTGAAGTTGTAGTCGGAGTTTTAGTAGTAGTAATCTTGGTGGTTGTAGTCACAGATGTAGTAGTAGTAGTAGTAGTTGCTACCGCAGTATTGGTAGTGGTAGTAGTTGTATTCATAGCACTAGTTGTAATAGTAATAGTAGTAGAAGTAGAAGCTGTTGTATATGTAGAAGTTGTAGCAGTAGTAGTAGTGGTAGTAGTAGTAGTAGTAGTTGGAGTAGGAGTAGGAGTAGGAGTAGTACGCTTAATAGGTGCAGGAGAAGTAGTAGTACGAGTAGTAGTTGTAGTAATAGTAGTAGTTGAAGAAGCATTAGTAGAATTAATTGTAGTAACAATAGTAGAAGTAGTAGGAGTTGTAGTAGTTGCTATAGTAGGAGTTGTAGTAGAAGTAGAAGCAATATTACTACTAGTAGTAGTTGTTGTCGTAACATTAGCAGTAGAAGTAGTAGTCGTAGTAGTAGTAGTAGTAGTTATTGTTGTTGTTGTTGTAGTCGTAGTAGTAGTAGCAGCAACAACAGGAGTAGTTGTAGTAATAGTTATTGTTGTTGTTGTAATAGTAGCAATAGTAGTCATTGTTGTAGCAGAAGTCATAGTAGCAGCAGTAATCGTATAAGTATTAGTAACAATAGTAGTAGTTGTTGTTATAGTAGTTGTAGTAGAAGGAGCAATAGTAGAAGTAGTAGTTGAAGTGGTACTATTAGTAGTACTAGTAGTAATAGTTGTTGTTGTTGTAGTAGGGGTTGCAACAGTAGCAGTAGCAACCGCAGCAACATTAGAAGTAGTAGCAGTAGTAGTATTAGCCTTAGTAGAAGTAACAGTAGTACCTGTAGAAGTAGTAGTAGTAGAAGTAGTTATAGAAGTAGTAGTAGAAGTTATAGTAGTACCAATAGTAGTTATAGTAATAGTAGTAGCAGATGTTGCAGTCGTAGTAGCAGCAGGAGTATTAGTAGTTGTTGTCATAGTTGTAGCAATTATAGTAGTAGCAGTAGTCGCAGTAGTAGCAAAAGTAGTCGCAGTAGTAGCAGTTGTAGCAGTAGTAGCAGCAGTAGTAGTAGTAGTTGCAATAGTAGCAGTTTTGTTAGCCAGAGTAGTAGTAGCCATAGTAGAAATAGTAGTAGCCGTAGTAGAAGTAGCAGTAGCAGAAGTAGTAGCAACAGTAGTTGTTGAAGTTGCAGTAGTATTAGTAGTAGTGGCAGCAGCCACAGCTGTAGCAGTAGAAGTAGTAATCGTAGTTGCAGAAGCAAATGTAGTAATAGTAGTTTTACTAGAAATGGTGGTGGAACTAGCAGTGGTAGTAGTAGCCGTAGTAGTGGGAATAGAAGAACGAGTAGTAATAGTAATAGCAGCGATAGTATTAGTAGTAGTGTTAGCAGCTGTAGTTAAAGTAGTAGTAGTAGGAGGAGTAATAGCAGTAGTAGCAATGGTAGCAGTAGTTGGATAGGAGTACCATTAGATGTAGTAGTAGTAGCAGTTGTAGTAGCAGAAGTGGTAGTAGTAGAAGAGGTAGCAGAAGTATTAGTAGTCATAGTAGTAATTATGGTAGTAGTAGAGGTAGTAGTAGCAGTAACAGCAGTAGCAATAGTAGTAATTGTAGTAGTCGCAGTTGTAGTAGTACTACGAGGAGTACTCTGAGTAGAAGTAGTTGTAGTTATAGTCGTAGTAATAACAGTAGTAGTAGTAGCAGTAGTAGGAGTAGTTGTTGAAGTAGCAGTAGTACTAGTAGTAGTAATTATCATAGTTGTAGTCATATTAGTAGTAGAAATTGCAATAGTAGTGATAGTTATTATTGTAGTAGTAGTTGTTGTAGTAGTTGTACAAGTAATAGTAGTATTAGTAACAATAGTAGCAGTAGTTGTGGTAGTAGCAGTAGTTGCAGTAGCACCTGTAGTCATAGTAGTCATCAAAGTTGTTGTAGTAGTAGTAGTAACAGCTGTGGCAACAGTAGTAGTTGTAGTTGTAGTAGTAGGAGTACTTATAGTTCGAGCTATAGTAGTAGCAGTTGTAGCAACTATTGTTGTAGTAGTATTAGTCGTACTAGGCCAGTAGTAGTAGTAGTATAGTAGCAGTAGTAGCAGTAGTTGTAGTAGTTGTAGTAGTCGTAGTAGTAGTTATTGTGGTAGTAGTAGTCGTAGTGGTAATAGTAGTAATAATAGTTGCAGTCATAGTAGTCAAAGTAGTATTAGTTGAAGTAGTAGTAGTAGTAGTAGTAACAACAATAGTAGTTGTAGTAGTTGTAGTAGCAGTCATAGTAGTAGCAGTAGCAGTAGTAGTAGTAGTAGCAGTAGTAGTAGCAGTAGTAGTGGTAGTAGTTGTTGTTGTTGTTGTTGTTGCAGTAGTTTTAGTAGTAGTAGTTGCAGAGGTTGTAGTAGTAGGAGAAATAGTAGTAGTAGTAGTAATAGTAACAACAGAAGGAGTAGTATTTTGAGTAGTGGCGGCAGTAGCAACAGTAGTTTGAGTAGTTGTAGTAGTGGTAGTAGCTATCGTAGTAGTTGTAGAAGTTGTAGTGGTCGTAGTAGCAGTAGTAGTGGTAGCAGCAATAGTAATAGCATTTGTAACAGCAATTGTGCTAGTAGTAGTAATGATAGGGACAACAACAATAGTAATAGTAGTATAGTAGTAGTTGTTATTGTAGTAGCAGTAGTAGAAGTAGTGGTAGCAGTAGCACTAGTCACTATAGCCGTAGTAATAGTAGCAATAGTAGTATTAGTAGTAGTAATAATTGTAGCGGTAGTAGTAGTAGTAGTAGTAGTAGTAGGAGGAGGAGGAGGAGGAGGAGGAGTAATAGTTCTAATAGTAATAGTAGTCATAGATGTTGCACCAGCAGCAGTAGTAGCAGTAGCAGTAGTAGCAGCAGCAACAACAGTAGTAATGGTAGCTGAAGTAGGTGAAGTAGTAGTTGTAGTGGTGGTAGTAGGAGAAGTAGTGGTAGTAACAGTAGTAGTAGCAGTTGTTGTAGTAGTAGTTATAGTAGCAGTAGTAGTAGTAAGAGTAGTATTAGCTGTAGAATTTGTGGTAGCAGTAGGAGCAGCCGCAGCAACAGTTGTCATAATCGTAATAGTATTAGTAATGGTAGTATTAATAGTGGCAATAGTAGTTACAGTAGCAACAGTTGCACTAGTAGGTATAGCAGCAGCAGTTGTAGTAGTAATAATAGGAGGAGGAGTAGTAGTAGTAGAAGAAGAGGAAGTAGTAGTAGTGGTAATAGTAATTGTAGTAATGGTGGTAGTAGCAGTAATTGTAATAGTAGTGGTAGTTGCAACTGTTGTAATAGCAATAGTAGTAGCATCTGCAAAAGTAGTAGTAGCAATAGTGGCAGTAATAGCAGCGGTAGCAGTTGTTGTTGTGGTAGTAGTAGTAGTAGTAGTGGCAGTAGTAGTTGTAGTAGTAGTAGTCGTAGTGGCAGTAGTAGTAGTTGTATATTTAGCAGTAGTAGTTGTTGTAACAGTTGTAGAAGCAGTTGTAGCAGTAGCAGAAGTAGTAGCTGTGGAAGTTGTAGTAGTAGTACTAGTATCAGTAGTAGAATAATAATAGTAGCAGTTGTAGTAGCAACAGCAGCAGTAGTTGTTGTAGCGGTTGTAGTAATAGTAGTAGTAGTAGAAGTAGCAGCAGCAGTAGTAACATTAGTAGAAGTAGCAATAGTAGTTGTTATAGTAGTGGAACTAGCAGCAGCTCTCGTAGTGGTAGAGGTAGTTGCAGCAGCACGTTGTAGTAGTAGTACTACTACTATTACTACAATTGCAACTACTTCTACTACTACTACTAGAGATACTACTTTTGCTGTTACTACTAGTAGTAATACTAGTACTCAACAACTACTACTTCTGCTGCTACTACTACTCGTAATACACCTACCAAAACCACTACTATTACTAATACTATTACTACGATTACTCCTACTATAATTAATACTACTATTATTTCAACTACAGCTACAACAACAACAACTACTATTACTACTATTTCTACCACTACTACTACTCATTCTACTTCTTCTAGTGCTATTGCTGCTACTGCCGCGGCTAATGTTGCTCCTGCTTCTACTACTATTACTAATGCCGCTTCTATTATTGCAACTACAATTACTATGACAAATGATGTGACAACTACCACGACTACAAGTGCTGGTGCAACTTCTACTACTACTACAACTACTATAATAGCTACTAATACTACCACTACTGTTACTACAACTACTTCTACTAGTACTAGCTCTACTACTACGGCTATTTGTACTTCTACTACTATATCTACTACTACTACTACTACTACTACTACTGTGTTGCTAGTACTACTGTAACTGCTACTACTATTGCTACTACTACTGCTACTACTGCTACTACTTCTACTGCTACTATTTCAGCTACTCCTACTACTGCTACTACTACTGCTACTACTAACTTATACTACAACAATTGCCACTACTACTACTGCTTTTACTACTACTAGGGGTGTTATGGGTAGAAGTATTAGTACGAGTAGTAGTAGTAGTAGTAGTAGTTGACGGAGTAGTAGTCGTAGTTGTAGCTGTAATAGTAGCTATGGTAGAAGTAGTAATTGTTGTGGTAGCAGTAATAGTAGTAGTAGTAGTAGTAGTAGCTGGAGTAGTACTAGTTTAAGTTGTGGAGTAGTTAGGTGTAGTAGTAGCAGTAGTATTAGTAGTAGTAGGAGAAGTAGTCGTAGTAGTAGTAATAGTAGTAGTAGTAGTAGTAGTAGTAGTAGTAGTAGTAGTAGTAGTAGTAGTAGTAGTAGTAGTAGTGTTAGGGGCAGTTGTAGCAATGCGAGTAGTATTATTAGTAGAAGAAGTAGTATAGTAGTAGTAGTTGTTGTTATTGCAGTAGTAGTAGTAGTAGTAGTAGTAGTAGTAGTAGTAGTAGTAGTAGTAGTAGTAGTAGTAGTAGTAGTAGTTGGAGTAATTGTAGGTGCAGGTGTTGGACTAGTAGTAGTTTGATTTGTAGCAGCAGCAGTAGTAGTAGTTGGAGTAGAAGGAGTAGGCCTCTTAGTATTAGTGGTACTAGGAGTAGTAGTTATAGTAGCAGTAGTATTAGTTGTAGTAGTAGCAGTAATTCCAGTAGTAGTTGTTGTTAGTTTTGTAGTAGTAGTAGCAGTTGTAATAGTAGTAATTGTATTAAGAGTTGGAGTAGGATTAGTTCTAGGCATAGTAGTAGTTTGAGTAGGGGTATTAGTAGTAGGAATAGTAGTAGCAATAGGAGGTGGATTAGGAGTAGTAGTTGTAGTAGTAGTTGGAGTAGTAGGAGTAGTAGATGTAGCAGTAGAAGTCATAGTAGGATTGGTAGTAGTAGTAGCGGTGGTGGTGGTAGTAGTAGCAGTAGTAGTAGTAGTCGAAGTACTAGTAGTAGTCATAGTAGAAGTAGTAGTAGTAGCGGTGGTAGTAGAAGTAGTAGTAGTAATAAAAGTAAAAGAAGTAGTAGTAGAAGTATGAGTTGCAGCCGCAATAGCAGCAGCAATAGTAGTTATTGTAGTAGTTGTAGCAGGGGCAATGGTCGTAGTAGTTGTTGTTGTTGTAGTAGGAGCAGCAGCAGTAGTAGTAGTAGAAGTAGTAGGAGTAGAAATAGAAGTAATAGCTGTCGTAGTAGTAATAGTAGAACTAGTAGTAGTAGTATTAGTAGTAGTTGTAGTAGTAGTAGTAGTGATACTAGCATTTGTAGTAGTAGAAATAGTTGCAGTAATAACTGTAGTAATAGCTATAGTAGGAGTAGTATTTGTAGTAGTAGTAGTAGTAATTATAGTAGAAGTTCTTGCAGCAATAGTAGTAGTAATATTAGTTGTAGTAGCAGTATTAGTTATAGTAGTAGTAGAAGTAGTTGTAGTAGCAATAGGTATTGTAGTTGTAGCCGCAGCTGCAGCATCTATAGTAGGAGGAGGAGGAGTAGTAGTAGAAGAAGAAGAAATAGTAGTAGTAGTTGCAGTAGTAGCAGTAATAGTCGTAGTAGTTATACTAGCAATAGTAGCAGTAGTTGTAGCAGTATTAGTAGCAACAACAATAATAGTAGTAGTTGTTGTAGTAGTAGTAGCAGCAGCAGCAATAGTAGTTGTAGTAGTAGAAGTTCTAGTTGTAGTAGTAGTAGTAGCAATCGTAGCTGTAGGAGGAGGAGGAGGAGTAGTAGTTGATATATTAGTAGAAGTTGTAGTAGTACTATTAGCAAAACTTGTAATAGGAATAGTAGTTGTAGTTGTAGTAATAGCAGCAATAGTAGTTGCAGTTGTAGTAGAAGTAGTAGTAGCAGTAGCAGTAGTCCTAGTAGTAGCAGTAGTCATCGTAATATCAGTCGTAGTAGTAGTAGTAGTAGTAGTAGTAGTAGTAGTAGCAACAGCAGCAGCAGCAGCAACAACAGTAGTAGTAATACTCGTCATAGTAGTTGTAGTGGTCATTGTAATACTACCAATAGTAGTAGTTGTAAGAGCAGCAGCAGTAGTTGTAGTTGTAGGAGGAGCTGAAGTAGCAGTAGTAGTAGTAGTAGTAATAAGAGTAGTAGTATTAGTAGTAGTAGCAATAGCAGTAGTTGCAGTAGTAATAGTGGTAGTTAGTAGTAGGTGTATTAGAAGTAATAGTAGTAGTGGCAGTGGTAGTGTCTGTAATAGTAGTAGTTGTTGTTATAGTACTAGCAGTAATAGTAGTTGTAGTAGTGCTAGTAGCAGTAGTATAAGTAGTCCTAGTTGTAGTAGTAGCAGTCTGGCAATATCAGCAGCAATAGCAATAGTACTAGTAGTAGTAGTAGAAGGAGTAGTAGTAGCAGCAGCAGCAATAGTAGTAGTAGCAGTAGCAACAGTAGTAGTAGAAGTAGTAGTAGTATTAGTTGCAGTAGGAGTAGTAGCAGCAGTGGTAGTAGTAGGAGTAGTGGTAGTAGTAGTAGGAGATATAGATGTAGTCGCAGTAGCAGTAGCAGTAGCAGTAGTAGTAGTAGTTGTTGTTGTTGTTGTTGTAGTAGTAGTAGTAGTAGGAGAGTAGTACTAGAAGTAGTACTAGTTGTAGTAGGAGAATTTATATTAATTGTACATGTAGCAATGATAGTCATAGAAGTAGGAATAGTAGTAGCAGTCGTAGGAGTAACAGTAGTATCAGTAGAAGTAATAGTAGCAGTACGAGCAGAAGTAGTTGCAGAAGGAGCAGTACTAGTGGTAGTTGCAATAGTGGTAGTATTAGAAATAGTAATAGTAGTTGTAGTAGGAGTACTTGTAATTCAAATAGTAGTAGTTGTAGTAGTTGTGTAGTAGTGGTTGTTGTAGTAGTAGGAGTAATAGTCATAGTAGTAGTAGCAGAAGGAGTAGCGGTAGTCGCAATAGTATTAGTAGAAGTACCAATAGCAGCGACAACAGCAATAGTAGTAGTAGTAATAGTTCGAGTAGCAGCAACAGTAGCAGCAGAAGTAATGGTAATAAAAGTAGTAGTAGCAGCAGTAGTAGTTGAAGTAGTAGTAGTAGTATTAGTTATATTAGCAGTAGCAGTAGTAGTTGTAGTGCTAATTATGGTAGTAGTAGTAGGTGTGGTACTAGCTGTAGCAGTAGTAATTGTAATAGTAGTAGTAGTAGTGGGAGTAGTAATAGGAGTAGGAGTAGTTGTAGAAGTAGTGGTAAAAATTGTTGTAGTGGTAGTAGTGGTATTAGTAGCAGTAGTAATAATAGTAGTAGTATTAGTAGTAGCAGTAGTTGCAGTAGTTGCAGTAGTAATAGTAGTGATAGTTGTAGTTGGAGTAGCTGCAAAACTAGCGGTAGTAGCAGTAGTAATAGAAATAGCATTAATTGTAGTAGTAGCTGGAACAATAGTAGTAGTTGTAACTGTAGTGGTAGTTGAAGTGGTAGTAGGAGAAGTCGTTGTAGAATTAGCGAAAGAAGTAGCAATAATAGTGGCAGTAGTAGTAGTAGCAGCAGCAGCAGTAGTAATAAAAGTACTTATAGGAGTGGAAGTAAAAGCAGTAGTAAAAGTAGAAATTGTATTATTTGTAGTTGTTGTAGTAGTATTAGTAGTAGTAGAACTGGCAGTTGTAGTACTAGTAGTCATACTAGTAGTAGTAGTAGTGGTAGTGGTAGTAGTACTAGCGGTAGTAGCTAGTGTAGCAGTATTAGTAGCAATATTAGTAGTAGTAGAATTAGTAGTAGTAGTAGTAGTAGTAGTAGTAGTAGTATTTGTAGTAGTAGTGCAAGTTGTAGCAGTAGTAGTACAAGTAGTAGTAGTTGTTGTTGTTGTTGTTGTTGTTGTAGCAGTAGTAGGAGCAGTAGCTTTAGTACTAGTAGTTTTTGCAGAAGAAGTTGTTGTTGTTGTTGCTGTAGTAGTAGTAGCAATACTCATAGTAGCATTAGTAGTAGTGGTTGTTGTAGTAGTAGTTGTTGTCAAAGTTGCAGTCGCCACAACAATTGTAGTAGTTGTTGGAGCAGCAGCAGCAGTAGAAGCAAAACTCCAAGAAGTAGTTGTGGCAACTGTAGTAGTAGTTGCGCTAGTAACAACAGCAAAAGTAGCAAAAGTAGATGTGTTGTAGTAGTAGTAGTCACAGTTGTAGCAGTAGTAGTAATAGCAGTAATAGTAGTAGTAGCAGTAGCATTTTTAGCTGTAATGGTAGTATTAGTAGACGTAGTAGTAGTAGCAGAAGTTGTCGTTGTTATTTTTAGTAATAGAAGTAGTAGTAGTGAAGTAATAGTAGTAGTAGTAGTAGTAGGGGTAGTTGTAGGTGTAGCAATAGTAGGAGAAGCACTAGTAATAGTAGTAGTAAAAGTAGGAATTGTATCAATAATAGTAGTAGTAGTAGTAGGGGTAGTTGTAGGTGTAGCAATAGTAGGAGAAGCACTAGTAATAGTAGTAGTACAAGTAGGAATTGTATCAATAATAGTAGTAGTAGTAGTAGGATTAGCAACAGAAGTAGTTGTAGTAGCGGTAGCAATAGTGGTAGTTGCATTAGTAGTAGCAACAACTGCAGTAGTAGTGGTAGTAGGAGTAGTAGTAGTAATTGGAGTATTTGCACGAGTAGCGGTAGAATTAGTAGCAATAGTAGTAGTATTGGTAGTAGAAGTCATAGTAGCTGTGGTAGAAGTAGTAGCAACAATAGTAGTTGTAAAAGTAATAATAGTAGTTGTAAAAGTAATAATAGTAGTTGTAGTAGTAAGAGTAGTAGGTAGTAGTAGCAATAGCAGTAGTAGTAATAGTTGCAGTAGTGGTTGTTGTAGTAGTTCTAGTAGTAGCAATAGAAGTAGTCGTAGTAGTAATAGTTGTTATTGTGGCAATAGCAACAGTAGTAGCAGTAGTATTAGTTGTAGTAGTAGAAGTAGTTGTAGTAATAGTAGTAATAGTAGTAGTAGTAGTAGTAGTAGTAGTAGTAGTTGGAGTAGTATTAGTTAGAGTAGTACTAGAAACTATAGTAGTTGTAGGAGTAGCAATAGAAGTAGTAGTAGTAGTAGTGGTAATAATAGAAGAAGAAGAAGAAGTAGTAGTAGTAGTTGTTGTTGTTGTTGTTCTAGGGGGAGTGGGAGTAGTAGTTGTTGTTGCTGTAATACTAGTAATAGAAGGAGTAGTAGTTTTAGTGGTAGTTGTAGTAGCAGCAGCAGTAGTAATAATAATAATAGTAGTCGTAATAATAGTAGTAGTACTATTAGTAAAAGTAGTATTTGTTGTGGGTGTATTATGAGTAGTAGTAATATTAGTAGTAGTAATAGCAACAAAAGTAGTAGTAGTAGTAGTAGTAGTAGTAGTAGTAGTAGTAGTAGTAGAAGAAGTAGTATTAGTAATAATTACGAGTAGTAGTAGTAGTACTAGTAGTAGTCGCAATAGTATTACTAGCAAAGGTAGCAGCCGGGGTTGTAGAAGTAGTCCTATTAGTAGTAGTAGCAATAGTTGTAGTTGTAGTTGTGGTACTTATTGCTGTAGTAGCATTAGTGGTAGCAACAAAAGTAGCAGTAATTGTAAGAGAAGCTGCAGTAGAAGTCACACTTTTCGTAGCAATAGTCGCGACAATTGTAGTTATGGTAGAACTACTAGTAGCAACAACAGTAGCAGTTAGTAGTAGTATTGTAGTAGTAGTAGCAGCAATAGTAGTAGTAATAATAGTTCCAGTAGTTGTAGTCGTTATAGCTATTATTGTAGTAATTGTCGAAGTAGTAGCAGTAGTAGTAACCATAGCAGCAGCTGCTGCAGTTGTGGCAGAAGCCATAGTAGTAGCAATAGTAGTAGTAGTAGTACTAGTAGGAGTAGTAGTTGTTGTTATAGTAGTAGTAGCGATAGCAACAGCAACAATTTTAGTAGTTGTAGCAAAAGTAGTAGCAGCAGCAAATGTATTAGCAGTAGCAGTAGTAGTAGCGGCAGTAGTAGTAGTAACAGTAGTAGTAGCAGCAGTAGTAGTAGTAGTCGTTGCAAGAGCAGTAAAAGTAGTTGGAGTAGTAGTAATAGTCGTAGTAGCATTTGCAGCATAGTAGCAGCAGCAATAGTACTATTGCTAGTGGCAGTGGTAGTAGTAGTTATTGTAATAGTAGTAGTAGTAGTAGTAGTAGTAGTAGAAGTTGAAGTAGGAGGAGGTGAAGTTGTTGTAGAAGTGGTAGTAGTATTAGCAGTTGTAGTAGTAGCAGTAGTAGCCGTAGCAGTTGCAGTAGCAGTTGCAGTAGCAGTTGTCATAGTAGTTGTAGTAGTCGAAGGAGTAGTAGTTGTAGCAGTAGTAACAATAGTTATATCAGTAGTAGTAGATGTCGTATTAGCAACAGCAGAAGTAATAGCAATAGTCGTTGTAGTAGGAGTTGTTGCAATAGCAAAAGTAGTAGCAGCAGCAGCAGAAGTAGCAGCAATAGTAGTAGTATTAGTACTAACAGCAGTAGTATTAATAGTGATAGTAGTGGTAGTAGTAGTAGAAACAGTAGCAGCAGCTGTATTAGCAGTAGTCGTGAATGCCGCAACAGTAGTTGTAGCAGTAGTCGTAGTCGAAATAGTAGTAGTAACAGTAGAAGTATCAATAGTAGCAGTGGTAGTAACAGTAGTTGCAGCAGCAACAACAACAGTAGTAGCACTAATAGTAGTAGTAGTAGTAGTAGTAGTAGTAGTAGCTTAGTTGCAGTAGTAGTAGTAGCAATAGTAGAATTAGAAGGAGATGTTGTTGTAGTAGTTGTAGTTGAAGTAGCAGCAGCAGCAGTAGTTGTAGTAGTAGTAGTAGTAGTAGTAGTAATAGTTGTTGTAGTAATAGTAGTCATAGTAGTTGTAGTAGTTGTTGTTGTTGTAGTAGTAGTTGTTGTTGTAATAGAAGTAGAAGAATCAATAGTAGCAGTAGTAATAGTGTTATAGTAGTAGTAGTAGCAGAAATAATAGTAGTAGTAGTAGCAGTAGTAGCAGTAGTAGTAGTGGAAGCATTAGCAATAGTAGTACATGTAGCATTAGCAGTAGTTGTTGTTATTGTAGCAGTAGCAGTAGTGCTAGTAGCAGAAGTAATAGATGTAGGAAAAGAAGTAGTGGTAGGAGTAGCAGAAGTAGTAGGAGTGACAGTAGTAGTAGTAGTATTAGTAGTAGTAATGGTAGTTGGACTAGTAGTAGTAGCAACAGTAGTAGTAGCAGTTGCAAAAGTTTTGGGAGTAGTAGCAGTAGTGTTTGTACTAGTAGCAATAGTAGTAGTACGTAGAAGTAGTTATAGCAGTATTAGGAGTAGTTGCAGTAGTAGTGGTTCTAGTAGTAGTAGTAGTAATTGCAATATGAGTAGTGGTAGTAGTAGCAATATGAGTAGTTGCAGCAGCAGTAGTAATAGCAACAGTCGTAGTAGTCAGAGAAGGAGTAGCCGTTGTTATTATGGGGAGAGTTGTAGTTGTAGTTGTAGTTGCAGTAATAGTAGTTGATGCAGTTGTGGTAGTAATAGTAGTGGTAGCAACAGTACTATTAGTACTAGTAATAGTAGTAGTAGCAGTATTTGCAGTAATAAAACAAATAGTAGTTGTAGGAGTCGTAGTTGTGGTATCTACAGTAGTAGCAGCAGTAACAATAGTAGCTGTAGTAGTAGAAGTAGTAGTATTAATAGTAGTAGTAGTGGAAGTATAGAAGCAGCAACAGTAGTAGAAGTGGTGGTTGTTGCAGAAATAGTTGTAGCAGTAGTAATAAGAGTAGTGGAAGAAATAGTAGTATAGTTGAAGTAGTACTTGTAGTAGTAGTAAAAGTTGTTGGAGAAGTAGTAGCAGTAGTAGGAGTAACAGCAGTGGCAACAACAGTAGTAGTCATAGTAGTAGTAAGAGTAGTAGCACTAGTAGTAGCCATAGTGGTAGGTGTAGTGGTAGTAGAAGTAGTAGAAGTACGAGTAGTGGCAGTAGAATTAATGGCTACAGTAGAAGTTGCAGTAGTAGTAGGAGTTGTAGTACGTGTAGCAGTAGTAGTAGTTGGAGCAGCAGCATTAGTAGTTGTAGTAGTAGGAGTAGTAATAGTGGTTGTAGTAGTAGTAGCCGAAGTAGTAGTGGTAGAAGTAGTGGCAGTAGTTGTAGTAGTAGTAGCAGCAACAGTTGTAGTAGTAGTAGTAGTAGTAGCAGTAGCAGTAGTAGTAGTAGTAGTAGTAGAAGTAGAAGTAGTGGAACTTTTGGCAGCAACAGCAGTAGTAGCAATAGTAGTAGTTGTAATAGTAGTAGATACAGTAGCAGTAGTACTGGTAGTAGTAGAAGTAGTAGTAATAGAAAAAGTTGTAGTAGTAGTAGGAGTAGCATCACGTGTTGGAACCGAAGTAGCAGCAGTAGTAGCAGTACTAATAGTAGATGTTGGTGCATTAGTTGCACTAGTAGTATAGTAGTAGTAGTTGCAGCAGTAGTAGTTGTTGTTGCATTCGTAATTACAGTAGCTGTAATAGTAGTAGTAGTCATAGTAGTTGTAGTAGTAGTAATAGGAGTTGTAATAGTGGTTCTAGTTGTAGCAGTAGTAGTAGTAGTAGTAGTGGGGGTAGTAGATGTTATAGCAGCAACAGTAGCAATTGTAGTGGTAGTAGTAGAAGTAGTTGTAGTTGTTGGAGTGGCATTAGGTGTAGCGACCGAGGCAGTAGCAGTAGTAGCAGTAATAATAGAAGTAGTAGTAGCAGTTGGAGTAGTAAAAGTACTTGTAGCAGTTGGGGTAGTAGTAGCTGTAGTAGTAAGAGCAGGAGCAGTAAAAACTTTAGTAGTAGTAATAATAGTAGTAATAACTTTAGTAGCAGTAGTGGGAGTAGTTGCAGCAATAGTAGCGATTGTACTTGTGGTAATAATAGTTGTTGTAGTAATTATGGTAGTAGTGGTAGTAGTAGTATTAGTACTAGTAGTACTAATAGCTGTAGCAGAAGTAGTAGTAGTAGCTGTTGTAATTGTAGTTGCAGAAGTAGTTGAAGTAGTAGTAGTGGTAGTCTTAATAGTAATACTAGTAGTAGCCACAATAGTATTAGTAGGAGTAGCAGTAGTAGCAACAGTAGCAGTAGCAGTAGTTGTAGTAGTGGTATTGGCAGTAGTAGTAGCAATAGTAGTTGCAAGAGTAGTGGCGGTAGCACTAGTAGTCGCAACAGTAGTTACAGTAGATGCAGTAGTAGCAGTTGCAATTGAAGCAATAGTAGTAGTAGTAGCAGTAGAAGTTGAAGCAGTAGTACTAGTAGCAGTACAAAGACTAGAAGTTATAGCAGTTGTAGTTGTTGTAGTAGTAGTTGTTGTTTCTATTGTACTAGTAGTATTTGTCATAGTAGTAGTAGTAACAATAGTAGTAGCAGAAGTAGTAGTAGTAGTGCTTGTAGGACTACAGAAGTAGTCATAGTAGTGCTAGCAGTAGTAGTAGTTGCAGTAGTAGTAGCAGTAGAATTAGTAGGAGTAGTATTATTATGAGCTACAGGTGCAATAGTAGCAGCAGAGTGGTAGCGCTAGTTCCAGTAGTATTAGTAGTAGTAGCAGCAACAGTAGTAGCAGCAATAGTAGTAGTAGTAATAGTCATTTTAGTATCTGCTAGAGTAGTAGCTGTATTAGTAGTGGTGGTGGTAGTAGTTGTAGAAACAATAGTATTAGCAGTAATAGTTGTGGCAATAGGAGTAGTAGTAGTCGTACAAGAAGTTGCAATAGTCGCTATAGTAGCAGCAGCATTAGTAGTAGTAGTCGCATTAGTAGTACTAGTAGCAATAGTAGTAGTAGTAGTGGTAGTAGTACTACTAGTAGCAGTAGTGGTTGTAGTAGAAGTAGAAGTCGAAGTGGAAGTAGTAGCTGCAATAGTAGTTGTTGTAATAGTAGTAATAGTAGTAGTTGTTGTTGTTGTAGTAGGTAGTAGTAGCAGTAGTCGTAGTAATAGTAGGAGAAGCAGTAATTGGAGTAGTAGTAGTAGCAATAGTATTCGCGGTAGCAGCAATAACAGCAGCTGCTGTAGTAGTAGTACAAGTAGAAGAAGTAGTAGTTGTAGTAGTAGTACAAGTAGCAATAGTTGTAGTGGTAGTAGTAGTAATAGTAGTAGTAACAGTAGAAGTAGTAGTGGTAGTAGTAGTAGTAGTAGTAGTAGTAGCAGTAGAAGTAGTAGTGGTGGTAGTAGTAGTAACAGTAGAAGTAGGAGTAGCAATAAAAGTAGTAGTAGAAGTTGCAGTAGTAGTATTCGTAGTAATAGTAGTTTCTGTTGTATCAGTAGTAGAAGGAGTTGAAGTTGCAGTAGTTGTAGTTGGAGTAGGAGCATGAGTAGTAGCAATAGTAGTGGTAGTAGTAGGATCACAAGTAGGAGTTGGATTAGTAGTAGTAATAGTTGTAGCTGTAATAGTAGGAATAGTAGTAGGTGTTTTAGTTGTTGGAGTAGTGGTAGCAGCAGCAATAGTTGTTGTCATAGTAATAATAGTTGTAGGAGTAGCGGTTGTAGTTGTAGGAGTTGTAGTAGGAATAGTAATAGAAGTACTAGTTGTAGTAGTAGTAGGAATAGAAGTACTCGTAGTAGTAGTAGTAGTAGTAGTAGTGGTAGTAGTGGCAGTAGTAAGAGTAGTAGTTGGAATTGAAGTTGAAGTAGTAGTTGTAGTTGTAGGAATATTTGTAGTCGTAGTAGTTGCAGGAGTAGTAGTAGGAGTAGAAATAGTTATATTAGTGGTAGTAGTTGTTGTTGTAGCAGTAGTAGTAGTATTAGTAGTAGCAGTCGTAGTAGTAGTTGTAGTAGTAGAAATAGTAGTCATAATAGAAGTAGTAGTTACAGCAGATGTACTAGTAGATGTTGTAGTAGCTAAAGTAATAGTTGTAATAGCAATAGCAGTAGTAGTAGGAGTGTTAGGGGTAGTAGTAGTAGTTGGAGTAGTAGTAGAAATAATAGTAATAGTAGTAGTAGTAGCAGTGGAAGTGAGTTTACTATTAGTATTAGTAGTAGTAGTAGTTGTAGTTGTACTAGAATTATTATTATTATTAGTAGTAGTAGTGGTGGTGGTGGTGGTGGTGATAATAGTAGTAGTAGTAGTAGTAGTAGTAGTAGCAGTAGTAGTAGTAGTAGTAGTGGTTGTAGTAACAGGAGAAGTAGTAATAGTAGGAGAAGTATTAGTAGTAGGAGATGTAGTAGCTACGGCAATAACTATAATAGTAATCGCAGTATTTCTAGTACTAGCAGTAGTAGTAGTATAAGAAGTAGTACAATAGCAGTAACAATAGTAGTAGTAGTAATGGTAGTAGCATTAGTGGCAGTAGTAGTAGTGGCTAGTAGTAGCAGTTATAGCAATGGGAGGAATAATAGTAGTAGTAGGAGGAGTGGCAGTAGTTGTAGCAATAGTAGCAGTAACAACAATAATCGTTGGAGGAGATGTAGTTGTTGTTCTTGTTGTTGTTGTAGGAGATGTAGTAGTAGTAGTAGTAGTAAAATTTGTAGTAGTATCACTAGTATTAATAATTGTAGTAGCAGTATAATTAGTAGTAGTAGCGGTAGCTGTATAATCAATAGTAGCTATTGTGGCAGTAATTGTAGTAGTAGTAGCAGTAGTGGTAGCAGTAGCAGTTGTAGAAGTAATAGTAGTGGTAGTACCGACTGTAGCAATTGTTGCAGTAGTAGTAATAGCAATAGAAGCTGTAGTCGTGGACGTAGTAGTAGTAGTAGCCATAACAGATGCAATAGTAGTAGTAGCAGCCGTAGCAGTAGTAGTAGGAGAAGAAGTAAGAGTGGTTATAGTAGCAATTGTAGTAGTAGCAGCAGTAGCAGCGGAATTACTACTACTACTCCTGCTCCTACTTGTGCTACAACTACTACTACCACTTCTACTCCTACTGCTACGATTATAACTGCTTCTACCCTTTTCCTACTCTTGCAACTATCGCTACTACTCCTGCTCCAACTACAGTTACTCCTAATCGTGCTGTTGTTGCAGCTACTACTACAAATTCTGCTATTACTGCTGCTACTTCTACTGCCACTCTTGCTACTTCTACCACTATTGCTGCTACTACTAATATGAATACTAGTACTACTCTATTGCTTCAACTACTACTTCTACTACTAATCCTAACACAATGATAACTATTTCTACGACTATTGCTACTTCTACTACTACTGCTACCACTCCTATTACTACTATTAGAACTATTACTATTACTACTACCACTACTACCACTACTACCATTACTACTACTACAACTACTACAACAACTACAACTCCTACTCCTACTGCTACTACTACTACTACTACTTCTACAACTATTACACCTACTACTACTACTCCTACTCCGACTCCTACTCCTACTTCTACTGCGTTTTTAACTACTACTAATATTACTATTACTACTACCACTACTACTACCACTACCACAACTACAACTATTCCTCCTATTGCTACTGCTACTGCTACTACAACTACTACACCTACTAGTATTCTTAATAGTATTGCTGCTACTGCTTCTACGACTACAACTCCTACTGATACTGCTACTACTACTACTATTATTACAACCACTTCATTAACAATTATTACTACAACTACTACTGCTACGACTACTACTACTCCAACTAATGCTACAACTGCTACTGCAACTACTGCCACTCCTATCGCTACTACTACAACTACTACATTGATTACTACCACTACTACTACTACTACTACTATTACTACTACTATTATTGCTGCTGCTGCTACTACTACTTCTACTTCTAGTACCATTGCTACTACTACTCCTCCTACAACAATAACTACTACTACTACTATTACTACTTTACTGCTACAACTATTCCAGATCCTAATCCTACTACTACTACTTCTACTCCTACTACTACTCCTACTTCAATTACCATTACTGCTGCAACTCCTATTACCACTACTTCCCCAAATCCAACAACTAGCACTGTAGTCACTACTATTGCTGCTGCTGCTGCTGCTATTACTACTACTCTACTCCTACAACTACTACTACTCCTCCTACTCCATCTACTGCTACTACTACTACAACTACTACTACTACAACAACAACAACAACTACTACTACTACTTCAACTATTTCTACTCAAACTCCTACTACTACTACTACTACTACTACTACCACCAATACTACTGCTACTTCTACTGCTACTACTATTACTCCTCAACCTATTACTATTGCTACTACTACCACTACTACTACTGCTGCTACTACTACTGCTACTACCACCATAATTACTATTACCACTCATACTATTACTTTGACTGCTACTACTACTACTAGTACTAATACTACTACTACTACTACTCCTGCTGCTGCAGCTATTGTTGTGGCTATTGCAGCGATGACTACTACGACTACTACTACTACTACTACTACTATTGTTACTACTACTACTACTACTGTTTCTCTAACTACTACTACTAGCACTACTGTTGCTAGAACTACTAGTAATACTACTACTATTATTACCACTACTTCTACTACTACTACAACAACTACTACAAATACTTTAACTACAACTATTACTCCTACTACTACTCTTATTACTACTACTATAACTACAATTACTACTACTACTGCTACCATGCCGAGTACTACTACAACTGCTACTGCTACTCCTGCTACTACAACTACCACTACTACTACAATTACTACTACTCTTGTTATTACTACTACTACTACTGCTACTCCTACTACTGTTGCTGCTCCTACTACTACTATTACTACTGCTACTACTACTACTATTCCTGCTGCTACTTCTACACCTACTTCAAAAAACTACTATTACTACTACTACTACTGCTGCTACGATTACTACTCCTCCTCCTCCTACTACTCTTACTACTACTGCTACTACTACTACTACTACTCTTACTACCATTACTCTTACTACTATTACTACTACTGCTACTATTACTACTAGTACCCTTACCACTACAACTACTACTACTGCTACTACTCTTATTGCTACACCTACTCCTACATCTACTACTATTACTACTATTACAACTACAACCGCTACTCTTACTACTACTGCTAATACTACTAGTGCTACTACAATGGTTGTTGTTGTAGTTACTAGTACTACTATAATTACTACTACTGCTTAAGCTACTCCTACTGCTGCTACAACTACTACTAGTAATAGTGCTGCTGCTACTACCACTTTTGCTACAACTGCTACTACTACTGCTGTCGCTACTCTTACAACTATGATAACTACTGCTACCACTACTATTACCACTACAACTACAGGCACTACCAGTACTACTACAACTACTGTGACTACTGCGACTATTACAGTTGCTACTACCACTACTACTACTACTACAACTACTCCTACCGCTATTACTACTACTCTACTTCTACTACTACAACAACTCTAGTACTACGACTATGACTGCTTCAACAATAACTCCTACCACTACTACTAGTACTACTACTACCACCACCACCACTACCACAACTATTACTACTCCTACTGCTATTGATACTACCCCTACTGCTACTATAACTACTACTACAACTACTACTGCTACTACTGCAACTTCTACTACAACTACTAAAACTACTACTCATACTCCTACTGTCACTACTACAACTACTACTACTATTGCTACTACTACTACTGCAACACTTACTACACTACAACAATAACTACTACTACTAAACTCCTCCACCTACAGCTACAACTTCTGTTATTGCTGCTGCTACCACTACTACGACTAGCACTATAATAACTACTACTAATACTACTATAAATATTACTACTACTATGACTACTACTACAGAAATGGCTATTATAGCTTCTACTGCTACTGCTGCTACTACTCTTATTACAACTACTACTACTACTATTACTACTATGACTACTACTACTGCAGCTACTACTACAACTACTAAAACTTATCCTACTACTACTACTACTACGACTACTACTTCGACAACATCTACTACTACTGCTGCTGCTATTATATCTACTCAACTATAGCTACTACGCCTACTACAACTCCTACTACTACTACCACAACTGCTATTGCTGCTATTACTGTAGCTACCACTTCTACTACTACTACTACTTCTACTACTGCTACTACTACTACCACTACTACTACTACTAATGCTACAATAACAACTACTAATAATAATACTATGCCACCACCTACTACCACAACTACTACTACTGCTACAACAACAACTACTACTACTACTTCTACCACAACTACTACAACTACTACTTCTACTACTGTAACTACTATTTCTACTACTATCGTTAATACTACTGTTACTATTGCTTCACTTCTTCTACAACTACTACTACTAATACCACTACTTCTCCTATAAATACTACTACTAATACCAATACTTCTCCTACAACTGCTGCTATTACTACAAATATTATTACTACTGCTACTACTACAACTACTAAGACTTCTCCTACTATTACCACTACTACTCTTGATACTTCTATGACTACTACTATGGCCATCGCTACTACTTCAACTACTACTACTGCTACTACAACCGCTACTTCTACTAGTACGACTACTAGGACAACTACTACTACTCTGACAGCTACTTCTACTACTCCTACTACTACGGCTACTACAGCTACTACTTCTACTACTACTACAACTATTGTTGTTGTTGCTACTACTACTACTACTACTACTACTACTACTACTACTACTACTACTACTGCCACTGTTGTTACAATAACAACAACTATAACTACTCCTACTACTACCTCTACTACTGCTGCTGCTACTACTACTACAACTACTACTACTATGCTTACTCCAACTCCTACTCCTTCTATGACAGTAATATCTACTACTACTTCAACTATAATTACAACAACAATAACAACAACTACTACTAATACCACAACAGTAATAGCTACTACTACAAGTACTACTTTTGCAACTACTGCTACTACTATTACTACCGCTCTATATATTCTGGCTACT